>KN832562.1:983348-1044660 GCA_000827205.1 Plicaturopsis crispa FD-325 SS-3 | reverse complement strand
AAAGGGGTACAAGAGTGCGTGTACCACCGGCCCTATCGTATACCTCGCAATTCCTGTCGTTGTGCGAAGCATCGGTGTACGCACACCACCTGGGTAGGCGTGCGTAAACGCAATGTCAGGATGCCGCACAGCAAAGTCATATACACATGAGAACAGAACACAAAACGTTAACTGAGAGGGCTCACCTCGACCATAAGGTCATTGTACGTGCGCCCCTGTACAGCGGCTTTCCGCAAGCTGTAGGTCTTCTTTAGCCCGAGGTCGTCTAGGTCGATGCGTCCGTTTTGGCCGGCAGAAAACACCGATATAACTTTACGCGTACCCGCGGCGGATGTGCTACGCGTTTCTTGATAGCTGTTGCTCAGTTTTCGAGCTTCAAAGTCTGAAAACTTCGGACCATCTGCGAGTGTACTAGATGAAGTATGCAAGGAGGACCACGAGCACGAGAGGATAGGCAGTTTATCGTCGAATCTTGGTCGAGACGGTGAATTTCATAGAAGTTCAACCGTTCAAACTTCAAAGTTTTGCAGCTGCAGGCCATTCAGATCTTCAGACGCGGCGGAAATTATTTACGTAAGCGTTGCCTTCAAGATGCGTACCGTTCCGGTCATGTTTTGTCGTTCATCCAGTGCGTCCTCCTTGACTCTGAGTCTATGCACCCTTTCTTGTTGCGGCTATCATCGAAAGTAGCCCTCCGGAGCCTGTTGGTCTATTCGGTTTTTTGACGTGCTACGTCTTGTCACTCAGTTACTTAGAGATTCATCGCCCATTTGCAGCATGTAGCACTCGCATGGTTTCGACGGCCTCAGCAAAAGGACTTGATGTGTACAGGTAACACGTATGATCGATCTTTCCAGGGCATTTCTCCCTCTACCCAGCTCAAGCGCGTTCAGAATCGGCCTTATAGTCCTCGCGGCGTGTGTCTTCTGTGCGGTCCAGCTCCGATGTGTTTCCCTATCCTTGGAGGGCAGCGGCGAAGGCGTCTGATAGATGGTGTCCCGATGCGTCCGAATGTATGCCATACCAAGCGGACGAGCCTCGTGTGCCGTCCACGGACATGGATGTGCCGCAGCAGCAGCGCGTGAGCAGCCTGAAGTTCATGACAAGATCACTAGCGTGTATGGTGGACGGACAGGGTGAGTCCTTTGTGTTGCAAGTTCAAAGCCACCGTTATGCTAACGCGATTGCAGGATACGCAACGGCGTCGTTCGAGGGGCGGATAGCGGTCGAATATTTCGATCCTAGCCAGGAGGCACAGGACAAGAAGTACGCGTTCAAATGTCACCGGCAAACAATCGATGATGCGGACCACGTTTGGCCCGTCAACGCACTAGCGTTCCACCCTGTGTATGTTTTATGGTCCTTCAATCTTTGGCATAAGAATTTGACACTTTGTTAGATACAACACATTTGCGTCGGCTGGCTCTGATGGGACGGTGTCAATTTGGGACCACAAGGTGAAGAAGCGTCTGCCAGAGGCAATACCCGAAATACAATAACGCGGTGGCTGCGCTTGCGTTTAATAACGACGGTGCACGGCTTGCAGTCGGCGCAAGTTATACATGGGATGAAGGCGAAGATGGCGCACGAAAGGCGGAGCGGCCCAGTGTATTTATACGAAAGCTCGGCGACGAGGTTAAAGTAAGTGTTGCGGTGTCTCGTTGTTCAATCACACTGACCTTCTGTCATAGCCAAAAGGATGGACGGGTAACTAGCAGCTTGCTCAGCGGTATATGTTTTGTTATGTCTGTCATTAATTTGATGATGTGCTGTTTACTGTGTTTCTGCCATCCTCTCAATCCTAGCGAGACCCTCCGCTTCATTGCTGATATCTGGGCTTCGTGCTCAAGGCTCGGGCCATAGCAGTCATTATTCTGTGGCATCGTCAGTACGCGGACTGTGGACACACAGATGAGCATAAATTTTCGGTGGAATATAAGAGTCATAGAATATACAAGAGCGAATCGCGGAAGGGACAGTCAACGATGTGAGGGTGAATATCTGCGGAATCATCCTCGGTCTCGAACCTGGCGTGCGGGCGCAACCTCGGGGTCATCACGCAGCGTGAACCCTGCATGCGCTACCCATTGCCGCTCGGGCAGCCACATCGCCCTTTCCATCAGCGCGTACACCTCCCCATCCAAAGACGTCGCACGCCCGGAGCCCACGCAGGCTTTTCCGTCCCATACGTTGGGCGCAAGATCATAAGGCATCCAGGGCGGATTGAATTCGAGAATATATAAGAGTTGGGACAAATGTTGAGTCCAGCCACAATTGTGAATGACGAGTTCCGTGTAATTGGGGATATGTGGGCCATTTGAGTCCTCGAAACATTATAGCCACAAGCGATCGCCGGTATGCTGCCCGACGAAGATGGGTCATTACTATGGCTATTTTGGGGACAACAGTACACGTACGCATGGTTCCAAACTTGCTAGCTGTAAGGTCATGTCAGCAGACTGGAAAAAGAGACCCCGATAAAAGGTGCTCACCATGGGTTCTTGCATGAAATGCGACGTCCTGTAAAGTGACTGGGGACTGCCCGGCGGAAAAGTGGGACGCATTTTATGAAATTCCAAGATCGCTGCAACATTCTTCTTCAAGATACAATCACTAGACACATGCAATCAGTTGTTTCGTTGTTCGCTCCAGAATTTAAAATTACCGTATTTCTGTGATTGTGTCCTTTAGCAGTGGGTGTGGGTTTTTTTCTGAAGGTATTCGAGGAGGTGTTCAATTTCTGGGGCAAGACCTCGGCATTGAGCAATTACCTAACATCTGGACCAGCATCTGTCCGACAAAACGAGGTTAGATCGCCAACCACCTCGAGAAAATTAGCTCCTGACCCGCGTCATGGAAGACCCATCTGGTGTTTCTAGTGTGAGTTGGGGATCGCCACACGCAGCGAACGCAATCTAGATAGGTAACGACATGAGCAATTGGCCCAGCCGCGTTGCGAAGCCTCGATTTGCGTACCACATTCGCCTTTGACGGGTGTGACATAGGGCAGTTGCCCATACACTCACGCGCGGGCATATTCGTCACGTAAGTTTCCAGATGCTCGTGACGCCTTTGCTCGTGTTTGAGGATTTTCTGATCAACGGTTTCACTATCTGAGGATTCGTGGGGCTAGGGAAGTGAGCGTTAGCACGAAGAGGTATACTTTGAAGATTCCGCTTACGATCGACGGCATATCGAAGTAATCCATGCTTGAAGGTGCACGTGATGGGGATATCGTCTCCACGGCCGGGAGCCAAGTCATCGTCTGAGAAGATTGTGATGTCGAATTCGCGGTGAGAGGGGACGCAAGCGGTGTGGGGAACTGATAAGGCTGAGATGGATGTACATGAGCATTGTATGGGTATAGAGAGTATCAACTATAGCACGAACATTGTTTGTATCGATGGGACTAAGACAGATGCCTTTGGCCGAGAGGGATTCTTGATACATTGATTTGTGGATTTTGTAGGTGTACGAGTTACACATGACGTGTGGAAGATCTGGTTGTAGGGCTAGTTATTGGCTAGCACCGGGAAGGTTCTGGCAGTGCAACATACCAAGCATGGTGCCTGAATGGCAGGTGTCCATGATCGCCTAATTGACCACGTTCACTCACCTGGAAAGGGAAAGAGGCATAACAACGTACGACGAAGTTACTACCAGGGGGAAGGCGTTGGAAGAAAATGTCGAAGAGGACCTGTGGATGAAAATCAGCAGCTTGACCTGAAATTTGAAGGGACGACGGACGGACATCATCGAGAATCATCTTCTCTTTGATATAAGACAATTCTTCGTCCATGTACGCGTCCTCAGGAACTATGGCTTCATCCTTGAAGTCTCGCTCCTGGATCTTCGATCCCTTTTCCTGATCGATCTGGTCCGAATGCCCAGAATCTGTATACTTTACGATGAGATACACAGTACAGAGAGATGGAAAACGCCATCCGTTGCCACTCACAATGGAACAGGATGCGGTGTCCAGGCTTCACATCCTCCACCAACTTTTTACACTGGTCGAGCTAATCGTCCTTTGAGCATTGTTGGTCAACTGTACATCCGTCTGCGGATACTCACGATATTTGCGCGCGTAGGACGAAGGTCTGGAGCGTATTCAGGCTCGTCCATCATGGTCGTAACATCATACGCGAGTTCTGGGAAATGCAGTGACATGGTGAGAACAAAGACGCGTCTAAATTGGGTGACGTGCTCACCGGGTCTCGTAAGAAACTTGCTTAGAGCCTCAACATCCTTGTGAGGGCCAGGCAAGGTTCCTCCGTACGTTATGCCGATTGAAAGGGCTTTGCGCTTTATTGACGTCTCATCTACTGGCGGCACATAGGTGGGGGGATGCATGACGGGATGCAGGTTGGGGCGACACTTGACGTGAACTTTATAGTGCTTGCCCTGTGCTGTACAGGCTGCGCACGGGCGTTCCAAATGAGACGCACGGAAGGTACGTCTGTCAGTCTCGAAAATGCTGTGAGCAGTGTGGGGCTAACCTTTTCGAATAAGCAGCGCTTTATCATAGCATCGAAAGATAATAGAACGCGATAGACGCGCTCGTTCGCTGACGGCAAATCCCCGAAACACGAAATATGCGAGTTATCGAAACACAGAAGATCGATGGAGCTGACCGTCGCAACGTTTCAGTGCCGCGCTAATCAGGCGCGCTAAAGGGAAGGGACGGGTCAACAAGAGCAGTGCTCTGTATTTCACCTGGTATGGGCTTCCGACGATCCTCGATAACATCGGACCCGACTAGAAGTCTACGAATGCATCGCAAGAACAATGAGGCGTTGAGCAGAAAGAGATATGTCTGTGTCATTGCACCGCATGACAGGCGCCACGGCGCTCCGTCACTAAGAATGTCGAGGCATGCGAAGGAACACATTCGCTTCATGAGCTCTTGCGACTAGCCAAAATGAATCGGAGTGCAGTGTTCGCCGAGCGTATGATAGAATCTGGTCTGCGGCTGTGGGAAGGCGCAAGAGCATGGCCATCCCGGCCAAGCTTGGCCACGACGAATGAGCGCGATACATATAGACGGGCTGAGAGCTAAATATGTGCATACCGTGTGCAATCTCCGGCAGTAGACCACAAAGAGTAGAGATGGGGCGCGGTCTGCCAACATTGGACCATGCGTGGGTCAAGCAGATCGGCCTTGAGCGTGCGGTATACAGAGCAGTGTCTGCGAGGCTGTAGCACGTCAAACATAATAGGGATTCGGGAGAACGTGTTGGGCTTGCGGAAGGCGATCAGACCACATAGGTTTTCACCGTAGAATTGTATTAGTTAAGTCGTCCCATACAGTACTGTAACAATTCGGGTCCTGCCGTGCTATGTGAGCAGTGCGTGGGGTGATATAACTGAGATCAGAGCGCACCGTAGAGAGATATGGAACACTAATCGCGTGATCGGTAGGCACAAAACGGATAACAATGCGTACAAAAGCAGACGATCGACGATACTTACAGAGATAGACGGCAGGGCCTATTCATAGCAACAGACGTCCCGCGGTTCGAAAATCTGGCGCCGGTGTTCAGACATACATAGCTCAAATGGTTAGAACAGCACAGACCTGACTTCAGACGTTGGTGGCCTCGACGGTGTGGTCCCAAAGTTTCTTCCTCGCTTCGGGTGTTGACGACGGGTTCCTGCCGAGATCTTCGGCCCTTGATCCCTTGTAGTTTACGCCCTTTTCACTTGACAAGAGTCCACGGAGCATGTACTCTCCAGATTCCTCCTGTGAGATCGTGAACGGGTACAACAGTGCGTGTATCACCGGCCCTATCGTATACTTCGCAACTCCTTTCGTTGTGCGAAGCAGTGGTGTGCGCACACCGCCCGGGTAGGCGTGTGTAAATGCAACGTCAGGATGCCGCCCAGCGAAATCCTGTACCACGCATGAGAACAGGCACATAACTTTCGCTGATATGGCTCACCTCGACCATAAGATCATTGTACGTGGGACCCTGTACAGCGGCTTTCCGTACGCTGTAAGTCTTCTTGAGCCCGAGGTCGTCCAGGTCGATTTGTCCGTTTCCGCCGGCAGAGAACATCGACATCACTTTCGCATCCTCCCCTGCATCAGCCGCCTTTTGCAGCAACGGTAATAGCTCATTTATGAACTTCCACCGCGAATAGTAGTGCGCGGCCAGCTTCACGTCGATCCCCTCTTCCGTCTCGGTCCGACCGTTCAGATTCATAATCCCAGTCGAGGTAAACAGGTAGTTCAATTTTGGGAGGCGCGCAAGCAGAGAGTCGGTGGTCGCGTGCACATTCCGCATCAGAGACACGTCGCACTGTACGAATTCATGCGTAACGTTGGCGGGCTTGGGGAACGAGGCGATAATGGAGTCGGCTGCAGCGCGATTGCGACCACATATGATGATATGCGCGTTTCCCTTCGTGCTCCGGGCGAAAGCTTCGACTGTGCCCTGGCCAATGCCTGACGTTCCACCGATGAAAAGGGCGACAGGGCGAGGCGGGAATGCGTGTGCTGCGTTGGCAGCTCGAACAGCGGCTAGAGAGGACATGCTAACGAGATACTGGGGCTTGTCGTGGGTTTGTGAGGGGTGAATTAGAGACCAATGCTGTGGCATTGACGTATTTATCAATTTTCGCGTTTCCGCTAATCGCGACGAGGAGAGCGGAAAAGCTCACCTGCAGCAAACCATGCCGGTGCCCGGATGCATACGCGTACCCGCGGCGGATGTGCTATGCGTTTCTTGATAGCTGTTGCTCAGTTTTCGAGCTTGAAAGTCTGAGAACTTCGGACCATCTGCGAGTGTACTAGATGAAGTATGCAAGGAGGACCACGAGCACGAGAGGATAGGCAGTTTATCGTCGAAACTTGGTCGAGACGGTGAATTTCATGCAAGTTCAACTTGAAACTCCTAACTTTTGCAGGCCACTCAGACGCGGCGGAAATTACGTAAGCCATGCCTTCAAGATGCGTACACACTCTGATTAGTGTCGCTCATCTGCGTCCGCGTCCTCCCTGACTCCATGAAAGTACCCTTTCTTGTTGCAGCTATCATCGAAAGCAGCTCTCCTGAGCCTGCTGGTCCAACATGCATCATCTTGTCACACAGTTACTTGGAAATTCATCGCCCATTTGCAGCATGTAGCACTCGCATCATGCATAGTTTCGACGGCCTCGGCAAAAGGACTCGCTGTGTACAGGTAACGCGCATGATCGATCCTTCCAAGGCATTTCTCCCTCTACCCAGATCAAGCGTGTTCGAAATCGGCCTTATAGTTCTCGCGGCGAGTGTCCTCTGTGCGGTCCAGCTCCGATGTGTTTCCCGATCCTTGGAGCGCAGCGGCGAAGGCGTTCGATAGATGGTGTCCCGATGCGTCCGAATGTATGCCATACCAAGCGGACGAGCTTCGTGTGCCGTCCACAGACATGGAATCTGGTCGCGATTCTGCCGTGCTATACACCTCCGACAGACCATACGCACTTGGCGAGGCGGGTGGAGGGCTGTAACGGAACATCCCAGAGCCATAGCTCCCTGAGTCAGACGTTTCAATTCCGGACGCAAGAAACTCCGGCGTATGGGAGCTGATTGGACTCGGAAAAGGGATGTCGTCCCACTGGTCAGACTCGGCAGCTGCAGCTTGCTCATCCCTGCTGTTCTCGAACGCGCCTGGGACGTCTGCGCCGCGTTGTTCGTCGTATGCCGCCAGAGGTGCCTGCATGAATGTGGTCGATGCGCTTCCCGTCCCTGCTAGCAATACTGCTACCCGAAGTCTATCGCGCTGCAATTGGAAGTTTGTCCCTCGGGCCCGCGCAGCGTCCCTCCTCGCTTGCATCTGCGGCAATTCTCCCTGAGCATCCTGTACTTGAATGCTCATCCGCGTCGCCTCTGTGCTAGCTGCAACCGTTTCAGCCTCTATGCTAGTCAGCTCCTCCTTCATCCATCGCCTGTACAGCTGCTCGCCATCGCCAACCCATTCCCCACGGGAGATTTTCCCTAGCGTCTCCGCCATCCAATCTATCTGGCGTTTCGCTGAACGCTCCTCTACTATTGCCAAGATCTCTGCAAGCTGCATTGACCCCAGCTCTTTTTGCCGCTCAACGGTTTGTCGCGCTGCATCGTTCCACAAGCCTTGCCAAGCTGCGACGTTCCTGTGCCATGCATCGACTTCTACATCACGGCTGTTCGATGCACGTCGCACCTCTCTCTGGGTCTCATCCAGTTGGTTCCGGGCTTTGTCCCGCTCAGCGAGCGCCACACGGTGTGTGTCACGTAACCGGCGGACTTCCAGTTCGAGCCGGTTTGTCTGCAGACGGAGTATGTCTGCTAGCGTCTTCTCCTCCTCCACGTTGTGCAAGGCCTCAGCTGCGCGTCGAGCGTCGTCTCCTTGCGACCGCAGGTGCTCGTCGCGCTGACGCGCCAGGGTGGCAATATCCTCCTCGTAGGCCTGCTCCTGGGCCGCTGTGGCTTGCGCGATGAGCACATCAAGCCGAGTTTGGAGCTCATCCACTTCCGTCAGAAGTTGCCTCCGTGGTGACACGAGAGGGACGGAATGCGGGTCTGATACCACTGGCACCGCTAAGTGCTGGGCGCTTGAGGTCTCGTCGGCTGGTAGAGGAGGATGTCCTGCCTGAGCTAATCCGGAATCATTCCTTTGTGACATAGCTTCCGGGACTCGGTCACTGGCCTCGCTGATGCCTGCACCAGGCACAGCGTGTACTTCCGAGTTGTAACTGCCAAACTCGCGGGGCCCCTGTATAAGAAAAGATCGGTTGGTGCCCTCAACATACATCTGCAGGCGAAGGTTGTGCTCACAGGGTCGATCTCAGGCAAGACGTAGTGCTCCGGTATGCTTGAGGTGTCCATTCCTGGATTGTTGGGCGCACCAGGTAACGGGCGCGCGCTCGGTCCCGGTGTCGCGTTTCTGGTATGCGACCTACGCCGCCCGAACATGCTTGTGATCGCGGGTCCATGCTGCGTGCTCATCCTGAAGTGATCGCTTCTACCGAGTGCTGAAGTGCTAAAAAAGACTGGATAATCGGGTCGGTGTATCGGTTCTAGGATCCTGAGCCAGCCAGTGATCCAATCGAGGGGACAGGTATGTTTGAGAAGTATCGGGTGCTCGACCGTCTCACTTTGTATTTATCATGTAGCTCCATAATACATAGCAGATGACGCAGTAAGTGGTCGCCATGAAAGCTGTAGACGGTGTCTCTAGAGGCCAATCCAGGGCGATATTGTAGACAATTACCCGCTCCCGCTAATTGTGTTGCACATTTATTTCATTGTTAAGATGAGCAACATGGACACTATTGTGTGTATGCACGACACTTCCAATTAACTGTTCTGCGCCTCCTGTAGCGATGACTCAGACTGCGGTGATTTCGACTGTCCCAGCAAGAAATTCCTTGTACTCATCTACACAATATTTTCGAACCCATGCGTTGCGGACAGCGGTTGAACGGGTACCCGTCGTGCGTAGTGACAAACCTCTGAACTATATCCTCCATAAATAATTAGTATGCTTACTTGAACGCATTCCGTGCGGCCTCTAGCGCGCTGGCGATTTCCGCCTCGGTCACAAGCCCCTGCTTCCTCGCCTCCTCGAGCACGGATATGCACCAGTCCTGACAATTCCACACCCCATCCGGGACGCGCACGGGCATGTCCTCGCCAATGACCTCAAGCGCCCTGCGCTGCTCGAGTGTCAGCGTAGCCACCGGACAGCTCACGGTGGGCACGTCCGCGGTGTCGAGGCTCCCAATCTTCGTCATGGCGCCCCAGTTCGTCAGGTGGTCGTGCCCGTGCTCCTGTACGATCTGCAGCAGGCGGTGCACCGTGTGCTTGCGGCCGCGCCGGTCCGTGGTGTGCCCGACCACCCAGCACAGCGCCCAGTGGTATTGCCGTGGGTCGTCGACGGTAAGCACGGAGGGTATATGAACCACTGCGAGGAACACCGTGAGGGGCGTCGCGGGATCGGCGAAGAGATGGTCGACGTCTGTGGGACGCCACATCGACGCGACGCGACCATTATTGGGTAGATAGCGTGGTTCAGTAGGCATTCCGACAAGTGCTATAAGAAGTAGTAAGCCACGCAAAACTAAACATTTCTTTGTGGTCAAGCACGTACCGGAAGGCCCTGAGTTTTCTTGTAAATGCCGCAGCACGGATAGCTAAGCGAGGCTCTTGAGCAGCGCTCTGCTATCTAACTGGAGTGTTCAGTTGAATGAAGCTCGAGTTTTCGTTTGGCGCGACCTCCGTCGCCCAAGTTGAACAGGCAGATTGTCCGGCCTAGGATCCTGGGCATCGATCAGCTGTTATAATTGTTACTGAACCGTGCGAGATTCACACCTCGTTTATATATCCCGACGTGTGACTCCCCAATTCTCACACAACTGACGGCAAATAGATGAGGGATTAATGGGGCCCAAGTCCGACTCGGACGTGCAACACCAGTGCAGAGAACGAACGCAGCTCGCAAGAGAGATCGACAAGCTGGGGAACTTTAATTTCCACTCCTTCCCGGCTCCCGAACTTAGATTAAACTGCTAAGCGAGCGGAAGAAGATAGTATGACGATATTGGTCCTCGGAGACTGCTTGCTCGGACTTCCTACGCGAATAAGTATACTCATTAACCGATGGGTACATAGGGTATCCACATCAACGACAACATGGTATCGACAAAAGAAAGTGTGCGTGACAGACTCAAACCCAAAAAGTCGATCATACCAAGAGCGAACCAAAACACCACCAAAAGACCCATATTGTGACCACAATCCCCATGGAATGAGTATTTGCTGACGAGGACAATGCTGCAGAGTCGATGAGGGGGGCTGCAAGTCCGATTGTTTGATTCAAGCAGTCCAACAAGTTGTTGTCCACGGTCGAGGGAAGCGGTGTGTCGGGCAAGCTGGAGTCGTTGCTAAGCGCGGCGGTATCGTTGTATCCATCTAGCGTGAGTGCAACACTGCTAGCGCGGAAATATTGCACGGCCTGTTCGGGCTGTGGTGCACCAGTGGCGTTGGCAACGTATGGCACCGGTGTCGTTGAGGCGTTCGAGGTATTTATGTACAACGAGCAGTTGGCCGTGATCGATGATATGAGGGATACTACGGTCGAGTTGTCCGCTAGAACATGGAATGTCGAGTTTGTGCTATTTGACGAGAACGCGGCCTGCATTTCTGCACCGCCAGGTCGGCTGGAGTTGCTGGGGTCTCCGTACTGCAACAGAAGAACACGTTTAAATCGACAATTAAGAGTGAATAGAGGAGAAACATTACCTCATTGTCGTGCAAGTACGCTGCACCACCAAAACCGACTCCTCCCCACGCAAGCGGATAGAAGTAGAAGGGGAATCCGCGTCCTGCGACGCCGCGCCCGGTGAGCCCTGGATAACCACTTCCATATTGTCTTGCGAGGCATTGTCAGTAACCAAGACAGAACAAACGCAATCGTTACTTACCGGGTACCAAATACCTGCTGCCGCGATGCGCCACCTTGTGATCTGCCTGCGAACAACGACCCCGAGGGAATAATGCTCGTAGCCCCGCCGCCACTTCCGTAGGCCGTAGCACTCGATTTGCCGGCTGGTTTCGAGCCAGATAGCGGTACGGACTTGGTCGTGCCTGTACTCGGGCTCTCACTTCCACTCTTGCTCCCACTGCCACTGCTGCTCCCGCCACTTTTCGACCCTCCTGAGCTCCCACCACTTTTACCCCCGCCTCCGCCTCCTTTCCGGCGGAATAAGGTCTTTCGCGGTGTCGAGATGAATGGAACGAACATGATATCGTGTTCTCGCGGGTGAAATAGATGGCGATGGGAGAAAAGGTGGGCACGGAGAATAAACGATTAAGCCGCTCTTATACCTTGTAACTCATGAACGTTTGAACGCTAAAGGCGGTGCAGCTGTAGATTCTAATATTAATAAGGCACGAGGCTCACTGCCCAGTCTTAGTCACGGCAAGTCACGGAATCCCAGGCTTTAATGTCCGGATTTGGTAACTTTAGTCTCCGGATCCTCGACGATGAGCGCCTTCCTGTGCAAGGCTGTGGGCCGCTGCACTTCTGAAAAGATACTTGGGCCCTTGCGATTTACAGAAGTACAGTGACCTTGTGCATTAGAGTTCTCGTTGCATGCGCGGTATAATTGCACTGACCAGCCTGAGTACCGTTCAGGAGAATGGCACCGCAGATACAGCAAGTAAATGTTTAATCACCATGCGTGGACAAATCAACGGTACGCTGCCGGGCTACGCTCGATCCTGCCGATCCTGCAGCTGATCAGGAAGCCGTACCGGCTACGCCAGTATTTTCCCTGCAACGTCGGAAGCATGCAACCTCGAGTGAGCCCGTTAGACGGCGCGCGCTGATACTACAAACCACGCAGGCAATGGACGTACATTTCTAAAGATGCCGGTTGCTTTTATCATAAGGAAGGTGCACCGAATGATAACGAGAGCAACGGCCACAGTCTTTGCCATGCATATCCATGACTGATGCATTCGCCGGTCCGTGCCACACGTTCACAAAGATGCTGAGTATGATGCGCTAGTGTCACAGCATTGTGATCCAGAAGCGGTGGTCGTGCTGCACTCGTGCCCCTGTACATATATTCCGCGGAATAGGAATACAGCGGCAAGTGACTTGCGCGCATTGAAGGCATCGGGCCGAATACACAGCCCGGAAACGGCGTGTCTGCGTAACGCGGCATCATCGCAGTTGTTGTATCCCCCGTGGTTTGCTGAGACAAGATACTGCAATAAGGTAGTTAGCACAACGCATATCCAGCTGTTAACTGACGTGTTATATATCTGATTACGCGATCATGCACCATGCAATGCAGTGGACCAGCGTTCGAGTTGATGGGCGCGTCGGCGTGGACAGTGCGTCCGGCCTGTGTCGAGGCTAGAGTAGCAGTGTGGGCTGTCAAACACGACCAGTGTATTCGCAAGCACAGACCGAAGCATGTCTGTCCTGCAGTCAATCAAGTCGGAAGGCCAGTGCAGTAGCCTGAAGGCCGCCGTAGCGCGAAAGACTCCTAAGGGTTTCGGCGCTTGAAAGACCGGCGCGGCCCCTGATGTCAGCGTCAGATAGGCTACACGGATAGAGAACGCCATAGAATGCTCGCCTGAGTGACTGTCGAGCAGGACTCTTGAGATCGGACTTTGTGCTTTCCTCAGCTGACGGCCGCGTCGCGCAGGCACTGTCACAGTCCCGAGTCATGGTCTTGTAGAGTGCCTTCGTATTCGTACGGGCGATTCGTTACGAGGAGCAAGGTATCATACATCATAAATGTATACCAACCTGCTGCGAATGTGGTCGCAAGAATGAAGGTTAACTGTGGAAGGCTCGACCAACTTTTGCGAAGTCGCCCACGAGGCCGCAGTTGCGTTATTTGGTTCCAAAGTTATCGCCAAACAACGCTTTGCAAATTAATTGACGGCGCAGGTCTGCCAGCTGCATGCTGCCTAAGGAAAAAAACGAGACAGATGCCAGTTATTGTAAAACTTCTCGCTACGCAATCCACGGAGGTCGGTGTCATATGTACTCGGGACAATAAGTATTACCCTATAGTTACTGGTCAGGATCTCGTCGGACAATAGAGACAACTGAGAACAAAAGAAGACAACCTTGTATACCACTGACACTGTGTCGTTCAATCAGTATTATACACCAGTGGTAGCGTATCATAGCGACCTGCCAGCGAAACAACTTCAACAAGATGTTCTCGTGCGCGCATCGATCAATCGGATTCTTCTCATCCCGGGTCTGCCTTGACTATCCAAGAAGAAGTCAGACACCGCTGTTGGACGCGCCGTCGAACGTGTCTTTTGTATTCCATGAACATTTTGTGGTGTCCGTGACTATAACAAAGAGACGGCAGCCATTAGTGAAGAGACACGTGAGCAGGCTGATGGGGATGGGGACCCACATGGATAAATACGAGCTTCGACAGGATGGAAATGGGCGAAACCCAGACACTCTTTTTCTCCCCACGTATCTCTGGCTGGCTCAGAAGATCGGCCTTGTACACCGGCGGTACACACAAACCGATAGATACACGCTCATTCAGCATTTCAACACCGTCAAGCTAGTAACTCCAGGATGAGCGACCAGCTGCGCCAACGGACTGCAGCCCACGGCATTCATTCCGTAAGTGTCTGACACGCAAACCGGGTCCCAAATACGCTGCAACTAATTTCCAGATCGCGCAGAGCGAGGTAAATCCTGACCCTGGTCATGACAGCCGATTTGGAGATGCGCCTTCAGGTCCCTCGGGCATCGACATGGCAGACCCTAATCCCGAATCGGCGGAAGGAATTGCTGACGGAGCCAAGAAGGTGCCGACGGTAGCCGAGATACGCCACGAACGCGATGCCCATGCGAGCCTAGCAGAACGCTGCAGGCGAGGTGCGGAAGACGCACGCAATCTCCTAGAGCGCATGCGGGTCCAGAGCGAAGAAGCGCGTCAAGAAAGAAATCGCGTGCACTTGCAGCTAGCCAACACCTACCTTGCGATCGAGCGAGCGCGCGAGGAGAAAGTCAGGCGCGACCTGGAGCGAGAGCGGGCACTCGAGGAGCAGCGCTTGCGGTCCAGCAATGCCGACGAAAAGGCCCGCCTTGGGCACCAGGCGAGGGAGCGGCTGCAAGAATGGGAGACGCGGAAAAAGGACCACGCTCGCATAGTTCAAGCTGAGCTTGAAGTGGCCACGAAATATGCGAGGATAGCGAAAACGGACAGTGATTCTGCCATAGTGACTGCAAGGCATCTGCTGGAGAGACTGGAGACGACCGTCAATGCCGCGTGGAGCCGAAGTCGCGACGTCCCGCGCGGGCTGGAGGTAAGCCAGGAAATCGTCGAGGCACGGATGCGACGGGACAAAGCTCTTGCGGCGGTGGCGAGTGTGCAACTCGAGCTGGCTGAAGCGCTGGCAGCGCGGGACGACATGGCTATACAATTGCACGAGGTTGAGACCTGGGAGAGCGACATGAAGCACGAGCTAGATTATCTTGAGGCAGCGGTCCATGGAGCGCAACCAGGGTCTGCACAGGCGGACGCGGAAGCGCAATTGGACGTTCAAGGCGGTCAATTTGACCCAGTCATGTCTTGGGCTGCCGCAGGGTATGATGCCCCACCTGTTGAAGCGCCGCGTTCTGGAAGTGCCGAGATAGAAAAATGGCGCGGCTCGGTCGCACAGTCTCCAAGTGGATCTCGAAGCCCGGGTCGCTGGTCGCCTAGATCCCCAAGGCCTGCAAATCTAACGGTCGACACAGACACTGCGAATAGGGCGCTGCAAAAACGACCGAGCACCCAGGACATGCCCGGCACACCGATGTCGAAACGGGCGCGAAGCACGGTGCGGAGTCCAACTGAGAACCACCGCTCGGGATTGCACATCCCGAATCCTGCGAGCGGCGTCGCTGCGCACACATCGCGCGGAAGACAAAGTTCGATGGCGTATGGTATTGCGCCCCCACCTCGTTCAGCACATGTGGACGCCCGGCGGGCGGCGTCTTCGCATCCACGGACTCCGTCATCAGGCTACTCGCCTGCTCCATCCGTACCTATAAGCAATGGCAGGGACACTGAAGATGCCTGGGGACACCGCAAGCGGCGGAGCTACCAAGACGGTGCGGGTACGCCATTGTCGAAACGTACACAGGGCGTTGCTCCTGGCTCACCCATCGCGGGCGTACACACCCCGCACAGTCCTGGCGGTGTGGCGTCTCACACCTCCCGCGGGAGATTGAGTATGCACGCGCTGGGATACACGGCTTCTCCTAGCTCGCCGCGCAGGTGGGGATCATCGCTGGAGGTCCCGTCAAGATCCCTACATCATGCAAGAAGCTCGCCTGCGTTCCCAAGTGCTCCTTCGCAACACCGTCGCATAGCCAGCGATAGCCTCATGGTTGGAGGCACACCTGCGCCTGCACCAGTCAGCTCGGCAGCCCAAGACCCAGTCCCAGATAACCCTGCGGGGTCCAACGAAGTCGACGAAAGCCCAGCGATTGAAGTGATATCAGCAACCCCTCCACAACGCAACGAAGAGATCCAACCCGAGGGGAGTGGCGACGGCAAGTCTGCTTGGCCCACGAAACTTCGTCGGCTCGGACTCTGGCGTGGGGGCAAATGAGTGGCTCGTCCAAGAGTACCATGAGCAAGCAGTTCCAAGCTGGATCTCCTGTATACAAAGATATGGTCCAACCGGTGTCAAGTAGTTCGGAATCGATGTATCGGTCGATCGCATTAATCAATTTGAAGGTTTCCTAGACACGGAGTCCTCGAATCGCCTAACACCAAGCTAATGAATGAATACGACTCACCACTTAGGGGGATTCAATTCCAATTTCAAACTGTAGTCCAGGTCTAGCACGGGGCGGCATATCACAGATAACCATGTTGTCAGATCTTAAGAGCAAGCATGACGCGCGCGTGGTGGGCCTTGCAATCGTCCGACTCGTTCAGAGCAGGTTCAGAGGGAAGAACCGATGAAAGCCGGTGTGCACTTGGGCGTCAACAAACAAGTTGAACAAGACCGACGCATGGCAAATCTTGGGCGAAGCCGCCGCGTCGCGGGAGCGTCAATTCGGCTGTTCGACAGGCGCACAATTTCAACGGGGGAGACACTCCAAGGAATCGATATCCACAGGAAAGAGGGTATTCTAGTTGCTACACGAATAGGTGGTAAGTACTTAAGTACTTCAAGAACGGCTACAATATTATGTGCAATGTTATCCAGATCCAGGAAAATACGTTGGCGCCATCGAGGCACACCGCTATAGTTATACGAATAAAAGTAATATGCGGGGGTAGTATGTGTATACGTCGATGCGAAATGAAGGTGCATTTGGAAGAGAGGGTGAGGTACCATTGGGGTATCAGAAGACCTCGTTGTTGATCATATCGCCGAACTGAAATCCGAAGTCCATAGACTGGTGCTCGTTGCCCATGCCCGAGTCGTCGCAGCGACCAAACGACGGCTCACCGAATAGGCTGTCGAGGCCCGTTTGGTAGTGTGCGAGGTCAGCACTGACGTCCTGTGGGTATTCGAGGTGGGGCATGGAGTCCCCGTCGCCGGGGAGTGGCGCCGAAAGCTCCTTCCACATGTCGAACGAGGACGACGCGCCGAGATGCTGCGGACGCGGTGCGTGCAGCGGCAGAGAGCTTTCCGAGAGCGCGGGGCTGTCGGAATACGCGGACGACGGGTTCGAGTTCGTTGAGTCTCCGTTGGAAACCCAACTGAGAGGATCCAACTCCGGAAGGGAGTGGTGGCTGTGGGCATGCATGGGTCGGTACGGAAGATCATGCGGAGCGATGCTGTCAAGAGGTGAGATGCCCAGATCGACGGATGGGGAGCTCGAAGCGTTCGGAGGGAGACTCGACATAAACTCGTTGAAGTTGAAGGCCATGTCCTGTTGTTGCTGTTGCTGCTGCTCGTACTGCGAGGGGAATGCGAAACCAGACGTGGAGTCGAAATAGCTCTGCTCGAACAAGCTGGAGTCGACTTCTGGTAGCGGACTCTCGTCACGCGTGAGATCCGATATCCCTGCCGAAGTCCACGTCCGATGGTGCGCGTAAGGCCTGGCGCTGGAGGAACGCCGCTGACCACCCATCATCCACGATGAGGCGGATTGCGATACCCCGGAGGGAGAGGAGGGACGCGAAAGGCTCAAAAACGGAAGCGATGGGAGGGCGATGGGCCCTGCTGGAAGTGGGACAGAAGAAGAACGGCGGTGGGGGTATAGTGGCATTGGGCTGTCTGTGCGACCACGATCGAGGCGACGGACGGCTGCTGCGAGATCGTCGCCTTTCTTGCCCTCAAGTAAGAGCTGTGCGACTTCCTCACAGCGACGTTCGTCGTCAGGAGTAGGGAGAGTCTTGTCTTTCTTCTTGTCCTTGTTCTTGTTGTGCACGGGGCGAAAGCGATACTCCGGGTAGCGGACCTTGTGCTCGGCTTTTGCGTGTTTCGCTTTCACTTCCCAGACATGCTTCTCGTCGAGAGGAAGCGATCTCCAACAGTTTCCTAAGCAGCACATGGTGTGAGCCGAAGACATACTGTACGCAAAATGAACATAGCATACCGATGATTTTTGACAACGAGCCGTGGTTCGTTTCGATCGATCCAGGAACATGTTTTTGCCTCACAAAGTCCGCACGGAATAGCATGAACGCGTTCGGTGGGCGCGGGATGTATCCCATGGAACGACGCTTTCCAGGGGGTTGCCGCCGCCGTGATGGGGCAGGCTGCGGGAGCTCGGAAGGGGGAAAGAGCGACGATGAAGGCGAGCCTGGCTCTCCACCGGACATCGAAGAATCGTGATCTTGGTCAGGTTCTACATATGTCCCTGGGGTGACGTTCGGTGCGAATGTTACGGGTCGGGGTGAGTGCGAGGGCGAGTGTACACCGTAGTATCCAGGTTTTACTGGGTTCAAAGCCGCTATTGAGACATCGGTGAGCTCGATGACCTCGATGGAACACTTTGAACATGCAACTTACCTGTGGCGATCGATGAGCGACGGCGACGACTTAATCGTACTGCAGGCATTACGGGCAGAGACAAATAGATGCGAGTATCGTGGATAGGGCAAGTACCAAAAGCGGTGGGAGGGGTAGGGACAAAAGGACCGCATTGTTCTGGCAATCCTTTATATCGACCTCCTCATCTGTCGTCCGAGGACCTTAGAAGTTCGACCGTGGCGGAAACGGGGATTCCTCCGTCCGGACCCCGTGAACTGCCATAATGCGAAATTCCTACTGATGTAAAGCGAAAGCAAAGGTCGTGAAGGGGAAATATAACGCCTGCTGGTACCTGCGCTTACGCAAGTGAAAGCGAAGATCAGAAAGTCGAGAAACGGCGTTATGGAGAGAGCAGAAATGGGTGGCTGAGGTCCGGGCGCGGATGCTTTGGCTTGTTCTTTTCGAGCCACTACCTTGTGCCCCGATTTATCCGTTCGTTTCTTGTTTTCCTCGCGTTGAGGCTCTTCGCACCGTTCTTTGTGCCTTTCGCGTGGATAGGAAGTGAGCATTCCAGAGTCGGCTTTGCGCTGGCTGGAATCGGTGCAGCAGAACTTTCTGTAAGTATAATTTCAACCATGTGCGATGTGTAGCTGACTCGGCGGCGTCTCCAAGATTCATGTACCTAGGTACCGTACTGCAGATATCCCTTTTCCATTAGGTGATGCCGACTCGAGGGCCACGTACGCGTGGAGCCTCGTGGAATCGTGCCCTGGCTCTTCCTACGGAGAACCAGCGAGCCGGCTGAAAATTCCCCTCGGACTATACATGAAACCTTCGGACGCACACTCTGTTGGGGTTTCTCATGAGTGTCATGATCACGGTCATGGGCTTCCACCCCTGCTGAGCTGCAAGTGCCATCAGAGAGGGTCTAGCGGCTCGAAATTCCTCGGCCCTCGGTGTAATGCACGGCAGCTGTACCCGGGCTCCGTTCCATCTGCATCGTGGACGGCGGAATGGGCATAGCAGGCCACCCGGGGGACCCGATCGCGAGCACGGAAATTGCGAGCGCCAACACGACAACGATGCACATTGCGGGACACGTTGTGGTACATACTCACCCACATTTTAGAGGTTATACTCTATCTCGGCCGCACACCCACATTCCTTGTCCTCGTTTTGGCAGCTTCTCTTCCCCAATGCCTCATGTTATCTTGCACTCTCGCTCTCCAACCACTTTGTGATCGAGTAGACATGAAACACTGCGACGTAGATCGCCTGTCTGGCCGTCGCGTGGATACGACTTCCATTATCTGTACGTCGTCTTCGCTGCCTTGTAGTCTGTGTCTATCTGAATTGAAGAGTTTTATGTCAGAGCTTTGATCCCTGCCGTAGGCGCCTCAATAGTCTGCTATGTTCTGTCCAGCGAAGGGCTTCCTGATTTCGTGAGCAGACCATCTCTTCGACAGGGCGCCTTGTAAGTCAATCTAGGTCCATCTCACGAGAACGAATGGGCCGTGGATACTCTTTCTAGAATCTAGTGACGCTCATGTCTCAAGAAAACACGTTAATTCCAAGTGTGCTCGCAATGAGCGAGCGAGATGCACAGCAATATCTGCACCCTGAAATACAAGACCCACCCAATTTTGTGTCCCCTCTCTCCAGCGATCGCGACGAGCTTCAAGTTTTCCCCAATCATAGCTAGCGACCCGTGTTTCTCCTTTCTACCACGGTGCGAGTGTTGAACACCTACGCTACTTGCATTACGAGCGATTTGATAGCTAACAGCAAACCTAGACTCTTTAGGGTGGATAATGAAGAACCCAGGATTGCGGAAATGGTCCACACGTATGTCTACTTTCTGTCGCGCCGTGGAATCACTCGTTGGCTAAAGTCTTGCCTCAGTATGTTGCAAAAATATGGCATTTCGGATTACTCAAAGGCTATGTCCACGCGTTCGGATCCGTCTTCAGGTCTCGCGAGTACAGTCGGCCGGTCTAATCTTGCTCGAGGCCTAATCGTTAAATACAGCTCCAACGTGTAAGCACCTCGTGTCCTCCGACCGCTCTCACGAAGTGACCTTGCGAAAAAGTAGATCGCCTTGCGAAGTGCTTCACCCCAAGAACGTGCAAGGCCGTTCAAGACAGCTGTGGGATATCAATGAATGCTGGACGTAGAACAATGCCATATTGTTGGTTGTGCTGGAGTACAATCCGATAACGAATCGCTGGGTTCCAGTCTGCCCTTTCGACTCTGACCTCTGGCCTGCTCCTCTCTTATTGAACATACCAGTAGCAAATCGATTCAGGTCGGTCATGCCTTTGAATTCACGACAGTGGCTGACTAGCGTTGGCAGGCCGTAAATCAGCAGGATGGGTGGCTTATTAGCGCCGAAATTCCTACCAGCTATGGCTGTCTTCCTTAGCATCAATCGAACCAAGTCTTAAGACCTCACGGGCTCGGATGTTCTTATCTGGCCTTTGAGCTTACTAAAGTCAAAGTTCGGACCTGCCGTGGGTGCACCCACGTTTATATCCGGATATATATAGTAGAGGTCGGAATCTCTGGTCGATATCGACTGCTGCACACCACCATGTCGACCGCGTCCACACCTCGAAAGATTGGCTACGGTAAGCACATCGGGTACATGTATAGATACCTTTTGCTGAGATACGTTGAATTTACAGTCCGATTGGGCAACTCCGGCCTCAAAGTCTCGAAAATCATCCTCGGGACGATGCAATACGGGAGCAAAGGCTGGCAGCCGTGGGTCATTGATGATGAAGAGGAAGGTATCAAGCACATCAAGTTCGCGTGCGTGTTACCCACTATACTGTGTGTGCTGCCTTCGTTCAATCGAACCGGAAACGGGAAAACAGCTACGACGCTGGGATACAGACATTCGATACAGCTAATGTACGTGCCTACTAGTGATCTATGTCCCGTTCATATGCTCATTAGCGTTCCAGGTTTATTCCAATGGTCTTTCCGAGATCGTGCTGGGAAGAGCTATCAAGAAGCTCCAGCTGCCTCGGGACGAAATCGTCGTAATGACGAAGGTAAGTGCTGGTCACGAATCTTTGCTGTATTTCTACTTACTAGTTAACTGGGCCACGATGGCCAGGTTTATTTCACTATCGCACACGATCATGGCACGAATCTCATTCCCCACCCCTCACCGGACTCTATCGGATACGTCAACCAGCACGGACTGAGCCGCAAGGTACGGTTACAATCCTCTACTGCTAGTATTTCTCGTCGTCCTATAACAGACGTTGCTATCATTTCTGATATAGCATATATTCGAATCGGTGAAGCACAGTCTTGAGCGTCTCCAGCTTGACTATGTCGACCTGCTACAATGTCCGTATCTTGTTTTCCTATGGTCTGATCGTTGTCGAAAGTCCTTACTCACGCTGCAAACATCATCCTCACTAGGTCATCGGTTCGACTATGAGACGCCTATCGAAGAGACAGTGCGTCTGCGACTTCTGCGACATCTTTTCCGTGTGCTGACCTTGGTATCGGAATAGATGCAAGCCTTACACGACGTTGTGAAAGCCGGATACGCTCGGTATATTGGAATGAGTTCATGCCACGCGTACCAATGTGCGTCTTGTTTGTCTCTCGTGACCTATGTTGTACCCCCTTCTCATCGATATGTTTGACCAGTTCATGCTATGCAGAGTACGTCCCTAGACGCCTCGCCATATGCACTGCATCGTATTCATCTGGATCTGTGTGACAGACTACGCTATCAACAACAACCTCACACCCTTTATATCGATGCAGAATCACTATAATCTCGTTTACCGTGAAGAGGAGCGTGAGATGTACCCTACGCTCAAGGTGCGCAGGCTGCTCGTCTGAATTTGTGACATTCGTTACTGATCTTTTGGTTTAGCACTTTGGCGTTGGCTCTATCCCTTGGTCGCCCATTGCGCGTGGCCTGCTCACTCGACCATTGACAGACCACTCGAATCGCGGCGATACCGACTGGTTTATCAAGCAGTACATCGAAGCTGGCCCCGGGACTGTGGACATCATCAATCGGTAGATTGGTCGCTACTGAATGTCGAATCTTGCTCACAATGAAAACTCCCCCCAGCGTCGAAGAGATTGCGAAGAAAAAGGGCATCAGCATGGCCCAAGTTGCTGTTGCGTGGACGCTCTCAAAGCCCGGTATGTACATGCCACAATCACCGACTGCCGACATCTACAGTTTGACCTTATTACTATGCCTTTGTGTAGGTGTTAGCGCGCCAATCGTCGGATCGACCAGTCTCAAACATCTCGAGGACATCATTGGCAAGTGCCCCCTGTTACCGTGCTTCTTCGGGGACCTTGACCATTGACACGGCGAATCGATTACAGGTGGCGTCCATGTCATCCTTTCTGACGACGAGATCAAGCTCCTGGAGGAAGTTTACAAGCCAATGCGTGTCGTGGGACACCAGTGAACGGAGCAGAACGCCTCCCAGAGTGTCCACCAGCTATGCACATACTTCAAGTCCTCGACCTCCGTCTTTTTCCCGTGTCGCTGAAGTTCAAGGCTTCCCTCCCGTTGTCGCACGTTTCTCTTATAGCTTGGCGAGGCAACTTTGAGATATTTATGCCATCTAAGTGCATCCCAGGCTGGACGACGAAAGTCCCAGGGTCCACGGTCCGTGAAACCTGTCTACACGTATGTCTAAATTCTGTCGCGCCGTGGAACCACCAGTCAGCTAAAGTCGTTCAAAATCATTACTGCCGTGCAGACTGACAGGCAATCATACACTTAGCGGCGCAAACTATTTGGCCTTGTAAATCATCTGAAGGCAGGGTTAGCCATGTTCGAATCCGTCTTCAAGCTTGTCGCGTAAGCATTCGGCAGGTCATTTTTGAGTTCGAAGCCTCATCGTTGAGTACAGCTCCAACGTAACGTGTAAGTACTGCCTGTTTTCTGACTGCTCTCACGAAGTGACTTTACACAAACGCAGAACACTGTGAAGAGCTTCAATGCCCCCAAGAGCAGACACTGGCAGGGCCCGTGCGAGATAGCCGCGGGACACATGGAGGCTGAACGACAATGCCATGATGTTGGTAGCGCTGGGCTTCAATTTGAGAATGAAAAACGAGGCCCAAGTTATCCCCTTCGACTCTGGACCCGTGGCCTGCTCCTCCTCCTACGGAACACCTTAACGTCAACCACCGTGTATCCATTCAGGACGGACATATCCTTTCATAGCAGTCTGTAGGTTCTTCGCGCCGAAATTCTTCAGCTTACTAACCTCGAAGTTCGGACCTGTTGTGGATGCACCCACGCCGATTCCGAATGCCTATATAGCAGAGGTCACAGTATGTGGTCGAATACTACACCTGCATACAACCATGTCAACCGCAACCACGCCCCGAAAGATAGGATACGGTGAGCACGCTAACTAGAATTATATGAATCCTCGTCGACCTCGTCACTCATGCACAGGATTGCAGTCCGTTTGGGAAATTCCGGCCTCAAAGTCTCGAAGATTATTCTCGGGACAATGCAGTACGGGCACAAGGGCTGGCAGTCATGGCTTATCGATGACCAGGAGGAGGCCAACAAGCATATCAAATTCGCGTATGTACTGCTCACTGAGGACCTTACGCGACGTCTCCGTACTAAATTATGAGCATAGCTATGATGCTGGCATACAGACATTCGACACCGCCAATGTACGTGGTAACGCTGTGCTTCATTTTGCTCTACCCTCATACAGCCCTTGGCGTGCAGATCTACTCAAACGGTCTCTCCGAAGTCATGCTGGGCAGAGCTATAAAGACGCTTCAGCTACCTCGGGATGAGATTGTTGTGATGACGAAGGTATTGTTTGTACCCCATCAACACCGTGTTCCGACCCGTTAACGTCGGGCACCAACAGGTTTACTCTGCCGTCGCGCGCGATTATGGAACGAATCTCATTCCCCACCCTGCACCGGACTCTATCGGATACGTCAACCAGCACGGACTGAGCCGCAAGGTATGGTTGCACATTCCCAGATTTCTATACAGCACGGTGGATTCCTTACTTTTCTATTGTATAGCATATTTTTGAATCGATCAAACACAGTCTTGAACGTTTGCAGCTTGACTATGTCGACTTGTTGCAGTGTGCGTATATCTCCTATTTGCAAAGTCATATGCTACATAGTTATTGAGACCTGATCCGTTCCCTGAAGGCCACCGCTTCGACTACGAGACGCCTATCGAAGAGACGGTCAGTCTACTATATCTCATATGTATTTACGCCATGTGCTCACATTTGTATTACGATAGATGCAAGCGCTACATGATGTAGTAAAAGCCGGATACGCTCGTTATATCGGGATGAGCTCCTGCCACGCGTACCAATGTACGTGTTACCTCTTGCTCGTATTTCATTGACGCTAGCCTGATCATCGTTACGCTCAACAAGTCCACGCTTTGCAGAGTACGTTCTTTCGGTCTTTGCTATATCCATACGACCGCTGATCTTACCGTGCAACAGACTACGCCATCAGTCACAACCTCACACCCTTTATATCTATGCAGAACCACTACAATCTTGTATACCGCGAGGAAGAACGGGAAATGTATCCTACGCTCAAGGTATGCCGGCTGATTTTCTTCCAGTCGTCTCTAACATCTTGGGCAGCACTTCGGCGTCGGCTCCATCCCCTGGTCTCCCATCGCGCGTGGTCTTCTTACTCGACCCCTGGTAGATCAGTCTGAGCGTGGCGAGACCGACCGGTTTATCAAGCAATACAAAGAAGCTGGCCCCGGGACTGTGGATATCGTCAACCGGTATGTATGTTACCCGAAAAAGTTGAAGTATACACTCACAATCTCGCACAGCGTTGAGGAAATTGCAAAGAAGAAGGGCATCAGCATGGCCCAGGTCGCTGTTGCGTGGACGCTCTCCAAGCCCGGTATGTCATACCGCACCGGGTGTTTGCCAATAGCTAACGGCTGAACTTTGTGCGATAGGCGTTAGTGCGCCAATCGTCGGCTCAACGAGTCTCAAGCACCTCGAGGACATCATAGGTAAGTGCACTTCTGTCCATATGCTGCTTTAAGGGCCCCAGTTACTGAGGTCCGTTGGCTGCAGGCGGCGTCGATGTTGTCCTTTCGGATGACGAGATTAAGTATCTGGAGGAAGCGTACAAACCAATGCGTGTCGTAGGGCATCAATGAGCGTTCATTCAAGCAGCTGGAAGCGGGCGAGTACGGAGTCCCCCATCCATGCCAGCAATGATACTGCGCAGATCGTCCCCAAGCCCCCTTCATGAAAAGTGTACTTCTGAATCGTCGTCAGGGCATGTAATCCTATATGTTGTTGGTGACTCCCTGCAATTGTTAATGTCATTTTCTGAGTCTGCAAGTTGCGCATAGCGAAGTTGACAGTGACAATGACACGATCAAACGTTTAAACCCTAACGCAACACTGATTTAGTGACCGTGTGAACTTGGTCTTCATCAGCGTTTGCTTAATGATGGCACTAGGTTTTATTGACCTCGATGTCTTCATCATGCTGTCTTTTTCACTTACGAGGGCTTGAACTGTGCCTCCGCGCGACAGTTTATCGGGCGATTCACACTATGCGCGACGGGTGCTGGTGCAGACACCCGGCATATCAGATTGTAATGCCACATACGGCACCGTGCAAGTCCGGTGCAAGCATCGTGTATGCTCTTTCTTATCTCGTGCTGGAGTTGTCAGCGTCCTTACGCCATGATTTTTATAAATATCAGCATGTATGCAAGTAGATCCATTGTCACAGGTTGACCTCGCGCGTCGACGAGCCGCTTAACGATAAGTCTGAATGGCGAACGTCCGACTCGGACGTGAAGAAAAGTGCACAGTGGACTCCACGGCGGACACCAATTCGATCGAAGATCATGGTGTTCAGTCTGGTGGGGACGATCGACGCAAGCACAAACTAGACGATGAAGAGAAGCGTTCGAGCAGTGGGGGCGACGACGAGAGCGAGTATGTCGTTGACTGGGAGGGCCCTGACGACCCGCAAAATCCAAAAAAGTGAGTACAGGCTTTTGACCGCATACGGGATGGTTCCGCATCATGATTATGCCCGGGCCCTCCGGGTGTGCTGAGGGGGCCCATACCCTCGATATTTGTGAAAGCAATCATGGCTATGCATCACTTTTTCAACCCGTTTCATATACACTACTATCTGTACTGATCGCTACCGTGACATAGCTGGTCGAACCGTCGCAAATGGGCTGCGACATTCATTGTCTCGGCTTTCACCTTCATATCACCCGTCTCCTCGACCATGATCGCGCCCGCTTCTTCTGGACTCGGTGCCGATCTCGGTATCACTAGCGACTCCATTTTAGCTATGTGCACGAGTGTTTTCGTGCTCGCATACGCGGTAGGACCTCTCTTCCTCGGGCCAATGAGCGAGATATTCGGGCGCTCGCGCGTTATTCAATGCAGTAACGTGTGGTACTTTGGTACGTTGTATCGCTAGCCTATACAAGGAAAATACGACCTAACATGTCTTTGCTGCAGCATGGAACTTAGCCTGCGGTTTCGCGACGAGCGAAGGGCAATATATTGCATTCCGCTTTCTTGCAGGCCTAGGAGGGAGTGCTCCGCTCAGTATCGGCGGTGGTGTCCTCGGGGACATATGGAGGACAGAGGAACGCGGGATGGCACTCGGGATTTATGCCCTTGCACCACTTTTGGGGCCTGTCGTAGGTCCTATCGCTGGAGCTTGGTTGGTTCCCTCTTTAGATGCTGCATGCAGTGATTAACACGTTAGCAAAGGATTGCGGAGAAAAGCACCTGGCGATGGGTGTTCTGGTCGACGAGCATATTGGCAGCGGTAGTCCAAGTCCCTGGTTTTTTCCTCATGCAAGAAAGTGAGCACCATTTGTTGTCGCAAACCTGATATCTTTCGACTAACATACAGTTCCTTCCAGCTTACGCACCTGTCTTGTTAGAACGCAAAGCCAAGCTAATACGCGAATCGATGCAGTTGGACACAGAGAAAGGTGCGATCTCACGGCCGGTACGAACAGTTTTTGAGTCGAACGATCGACAGTGCGTGTCTTCATAAACGACTCGTGTTCTCGCTGACTAGCTAATATGTTGCACAGATGGCAGCACATCTTTATGAGAGCAATCACGCGGCCAATTATTCTATTCTTTCACGAACCAGTCATACAGCTGCTAGGCATATATATGGGCTTTATCTATGGCCTCTTATACGGTATGGAGCCCTGGACTATATACGACATCAGAAACTAATTGGTATGCAAGTGTTTCTGACAACCATCCCGTCGATATTTGAGGGTGTTTATGGCCAACGTCCGGGATTCGCAGGCATACACTACCTCGCACTCGGTCTGGGGCTGGCTGCATCCTCACAAATCAATGCTCACTTCCTCGATCGGATCTACATCTTTCTGAAGGAACGTAACAATGGTATCGGGAGACCTGAATTTCGCCTGCGTGAGTGAATTTAGTCCTTTGTCTCCTGCACTAGCTGGGTCCTGTTGTACTACACTAACCATGCTGAGATAGCTTTGATGGTGCCCGGGACAATATGTCTCCCCATAGGTCTGCTCATATGCGGATGGGCAGTCGAAGCACATGTACATTGGATTGTCCCTGATATCGTAAGCTATCTCACATCCCCCTCCTAATTCTGTTTGCTCACTTAACCCAGGGCATTGTATTCATTGGCGTCAGCAATATGCTCAACGTCCAATGCATTCAATCGTATGTGATTGATGCATTCACTTTGCACGCTGCGTCCGCGCTTGCGGCGGTTACCTTTCTGCGCTCACTCGCTGGGTTCGGGTTCCCGTTATTTGCGCCCGTCATGTACGCAAATCTCGGGTTCGGGAAGGGTGACACGGTATTGGCCGTCGTAGCTATCGTCATCGGCTGTCCCGCGTGCGTGCTCTGCTTGTCCTTTCACTCTTTGGCTAATTGCGTTCACTACTTTTAGACCCTGGCTGTTCTGGAAGTACGGTGAACGAATACGGAAGCGTAGCGCGTACGCGCGATGAAGTAGTAGAGAGATCGCAACTGATACTTAGAAAGATTAACATGGATACATGTATTATCGTCGCTTTCTACGTCCTCCCACCCTAACATGGACGTTCAATGGTGCTGCGGGCCCCTGCGCAAGCGCGTTCCTGTTCATCATCATCTGGACCCTCACTTCCGCTTGGCGCTCCTGTATCTGGCGATGAAACTCAACCTGACGCGCCATGTCAGGCTCGCGTCGCTCTATGAAGCGCTGAAGCGCTGCCTGACGTCCTACATGGAAGGGATCATTGAGCGGAGCTGGGACGCGAGCAGGCAGAACATGAGGGTACGCGGGCCCTGCTACGGGCGCCGCGGGAGCAGGAGGAAGATCGATTTTGATGTCTTTCTCGTCGACATCCGGGTGGTCGCGCTTGTATTCTTCCAGTGCCTTCTTAGCAGCTTCATTAACCTATCAGTGTCATGTTAGTGAACAGCACGTACTACCTCGAGGCCGCCAAGTGCACGTACCTCGTCGGCGTGTCTCGCTTCGGGGTTACCGCCATTGTCCCACAGCACGCATTTACTTGGATCGGGTGCGCGGTTATAAGGAGGTGGCTGCATATCTCCTCGTTAATGATCTCCGCAGGACTGATGATACGCAAAAACTCACATTGGCAAAATGCTCGTAACCGTTTATCACCTTGCGGCAAATGTAGCAGGACACGGTGTGGCAGTTTGGGCACGTCATCTTGTTGCACTGCGTAAAGAATGTCAGTAAGGAGCCCCGAAAGCAAAGAGGTACATGGGCATACCCCATGTTCTTTGACGAAGGCTGCGATTGACAAAATTAGTTGTGCGGCACGTCACAGAGTTACGACTGAACACACCCTTGTTGCATTTGGGGCAGTTCCGCATGAGCGCGCGCGCTGTGAATGGTGTTAGATACGCTGTCTCTCAAACATACTTGATACTTACTCATGGCCTCCTCGATAGCATGCCGCGCATCGAGATGCTTATCCTCTTCCATTTCTGCAAGCAAAGTCATATCCCTTTTCCGCGTCTATGATCCTGGCAGGAACATACCTTTACAGCTCTTCGGTACATGGTCCTGACGGAGACATAACCATGCATGAGATGAGCATACGAACCCGTCAATAACTCGAGGAACGCACCGGCTTCTTACACTCCCGGCAAGTGACCGCCCCGCACTCACTGTTCTCACATCTAAACAGTTTCTCGTCCGGATTCTCGATGACGCATTTGTATTCGCAGAATGGGCATTCTTCTAGGCCCTCCAGGCCGGCGGCTTCGATCTCCTTGCGCTGCTTCACGCGCTCGTACAGCGCCATGAGCTTCTCCGAGAGGAACCGCTGGAGCTCCGATTCCGGGAAGGGCAGCTTGCAGCCCGACTGGTCCATACAGACGATGTTTGCGTCGTGCGAACCGAGGAGTGTCGACGCGTAGGTTGTCATGCAGGTGGTGCAAAACAGGTGCGCATCGGGGCACTGGACCATTTTATCCTGCAACACAAGCGGTAAATCTGCGGTCACTAGAAAAAAGCGGGGAGTACGCACAAATGGATACGTGGAGAAGCAGCATCCGCACTCGATTCCGTCGCCACATTCTTCGTATTCTTGTTCATTCAGTTCCTCCGCGGCGGCCTCGTCCGCTTTGATAGTTGCCTCCTGCTGTTTTAAAAGCAACCATTGTCGTTCCTTGTCGAACTCCGGGTCGCTCATAGCTTTACCTTTGCCTGTAACCCTCGAAGGCTGGGTCTTCGTCACGTACGTCGCTGGTCCGTTCTTCTTTTCCTCCTCCAGGAATATATATGTGGGGGCGTAGAGGCTGTTGTTAGCAAAAAATGTCTTGCGTATATGTGCTTTCGGAATATATGGATAATCGACGAGTAATTGTTCCTGGTTCGAAAGTAAATGTCATCCGGGTATTGTTTGTGTGAATGAGAGAACTCACAATGGCAATGTCAACGTATTGTGCGCCGCCGACAAACGGCCTATTCATCGATGCATAATCAATTTTGGACTTGGGTGTGCCCCGCTCTGCGCCAGCATCGCCCTCGCCCTCTTCCCTTTTCCGTTTCCCTTTCTTGTCGATCTTCGGATACTTGGGGTCCTCAAATAGTATGTGGAGAACGGTCTCGACGACTTGCTCTTGGTTCTCTGCCGGAAGGTGGCGCTCGATAAGAGTCAGTGCATGGCCAGGCTGTACATCTGGGACGATCTCCAGAATACGAGCGAGGAAGGTATCGATCGGATTCGCGTCGGCCGCGGGCGGTGGGGTTGGCGATTTCGGGCGTAGCGGAGGTGCGGGCTCCATCGGTGCTTCTGGAGCTGGTGGTCCTTCAAGAAACGGGTCATCGTGCGGCGGAGCTGCGCGCACAGGAGACCATGACGGGTCTCTCGGTAGCGCAGGAAACTCATTTTCCTCGTCGCTTGGCAAGAACAAAGGGTCTTGGAACACTCTCGCCTTGCCTTTGCCATGACGCGGCGGAGGAGCACCTGCGAGAGGGTCGTTTGCAGCCCTATCGCCATTCGGGGTGAGTAGAACGTCCACCGCCTGGCCAGTAACGCGTGAAGGACCCGCGCGCACTTGGGGCGTCTTCTGCCGCGAGCGCGTTGATGGACCAGCCTCCCCCTGGCCGGTCGCTCTCTTCTTAGAGGGCGACTTGACGCGTGAAACAGGCGCGTCGCTGTCGCTGTCGAATATCTCAATGACATCGATGCTGGCGTCGCGTAAACGCGCCCGGGTTTGGCGAGTTTTGGACGAGCCAGCTGCATTCTTGGCTCCTCTTGACGGCATACGAGCTGGCTCCGGCTCCGGTGAGGAGGAGATGTCTACCACGATGGGCATGGCGGACAACGTAAGGCACGGAAATATAGGAAATGGTACGGAGAATGAGATAGTGGAAAGGACAAAAACGAAATGGCCAAGAGTCGACGCGATGATATGTGGCGAGACTCGTGTAATAAAAGGTCCGATTGTGGCTGAGCCTCTGAGCCGATTGCTTGGATGATCGCGCTCGCGTCCTGCTCGCGTCTAACGTTTCTCTATCTCGGACAACACGACAACTTTTTCCACTGCGAGACCGTTGTAAACTTGGCTGTATACCCGACTTTTGCCGCTGTAATTCTCAAGGTGCATCGCGCGGATCTGGAGAAGTTAGCAAGCCTGAGGACCCAGCATAGGACGCCGAACAGGTGCGTCCACTCTATGTCAGGCTTGCAGTGTCTGAATCCGAATCATTCAGCGATAAGAAATTATGAATTGTAGCTTTGATAGCGTTGGAAACGCTAGCCTGCGGCACAGGCTTGTACTACATCGAGAATCGCAGTCTACTATGACTTTCTATAGCGTGTCCGTGCGTAGTCAGTTTTTCGCTCTTGGACATCGCTATCATCGTTTTCGCGACCGTATGGGCTGGGAGTCACAGACCCGACAAGCCGTGGAGCCCATGCACATGTCATACGAAGACTCTTATTACACGCAGGTTGACACTGTAGCCCTCGCTGAAGGGAGCGCAGGCGCACGGGAGAGACCGTCCTCGAGATGTATAGAGGAGGTATCAATGGAGACCACTGATTTTGGCCGATATGTTTCAGTACATGATTCGCATGCCATCTAGAGAGAGAAAGCAGTGAAGTGTCTGTGATTGCATCAGCTGGTGAGCATGCCTTGCTGATTTCAGAGCACAAGCGAAGAGTTAGTGTGTTTACGCAGTCCCAAATTTGTAGCGCTAGCGTTCGCAAAACTTGCAAACGCTTCTCGTTAGGTATCCCTAAGGACTAAGTCGCGTCGAGGCGGTCCTCGGTATATTGCATTCCATTGTGTTAGTTCCTCTCTGCATTACCTGTCCCTGGCTTGCCATCTAACATACTCCGATGGTACAGGCATATCTTCTGCTCACCTACACAAAACGCCAAAACACTATCAATCCGATTTACGGAATGTCTGCGAGCTAGCCTGACCGTGTCAACATGCCCTCGTAAGCTTAAAGATGAATATTCTCTCTCGATGTTATTGATGCTAGCAGTTTATATCCCCTCAACGGCATGCTTACAGATAAGAACCCTGCTGTCGACTCAGGCTTGTCTACGAGTCATTCGAGTACAGTATGCACAATATCGAGATCGGTCATCGAACATGCTCGCCGACCTTCATCGACTCGGGCTTCACGGAACGCGCGTTACGCGTGGTCTCCATAAAGACTACCCTGGCCAAGCTCCTCCATCATCGGTTGCATTTTGACGCCGTCGGTGGCCGTCCTGGCCCAGGGTTGTCGAACCTGAATCCGTCTGTCGCGGGCACCTTGAACAAGGTGGAATCATGAACTGACGGGCCTGGCGCGCGTATGTACTTCTTTGATTCACATGCATTGCCACCTGAGTACTTACCAGATGTCAATTCACGGTACAGCCACTGAGGCTGAGCCACATCGACCAAATCCGAGGGGCACGCAGTTTGCCAGCTAGAACCTCGGCCCTCGAACGTCAATATTCAATGCTCTCGGTACCCGGTGGGCGTCCTGAATCGCGACTAATTACGCACTTCACGTAGGGAGGCTGGAGCAGATGGGTAGCGCATGCGGCATTCCACCTTTTCATCTCCGATAAAATCAGAACGATAACAGACGCAATCTTAGCGCCTACGCTGCGATCTATTTGCCGGTGCAATGATGATGGCGGTGTCCTATACTTACGCGACAAAAGAGTGACCACTGACCAGTCGCATTGCCTTGGTCTGTGGCAAGCACCTTCGATGTTATAGTGTAGTCTATTGTCGACGTCTCTGACCTTTGTTCAGTTTAGCCTCGAATGCAGGATTTCAACGATTGCGAGTTGCTTTAGAAACCGGACACATAGCGTGTTGACGCCGTGACGCCGTCCTTCCAAAACTAAAAATGACGTCCGGCGGCATTATTTCACGGGGAATCAATTCATCCATCATGGAGACAACATGGAGGGAGGCGTGCTAACACCAGTTTCATTAAAACTTGCCAGCTTTGACTCTGGAGCTGGACAAACGGTCCTGAGAGTCGAGATAACAAGACTACGCTCCCGTGGTCGTCGGCGAAGTTGGCAGAGACCATACCCAACTGGCCGTGCCTGACAGAATAAACCACCTATAGTAAGTACGTAGTTTTCTATGATTGCGCGATACCTTAACTTACTATACCTTGGCGCCTGCTCCTCGCCCCCGCCCCTCCTCTACATTTGACAGCCATGTCAGCGTACCCGCCCCCGCCACCTGGGACGGTCTACCTTGCGGTCGTCAGTCCATCCGTGTCGAACATCATGGTTGGGCACACCTTCATGATCCTTATGCTTCCCCTCCTCGCTGGTCTCTTCTACTTCTCTACGAGACACTCGCGGCGGCAGCCCATCTTCGTCCTAAATGTCATCGCCATATTGCTTTCCATCATAATCGGGATCCTAATCGACTACTATTCTATCCGTTCAATGCTGGACCCCTCTGCGAATCTACCGGTGTCCATCAACTTCGCCATTGGCCTCTTGTGCACCGTCAATTCGATTATTGTTGACTCGATTCTCCTCGTACGATTGTTGGTGGTGTACCCACCATCCCAAATGCACATGCTGCGTTTCGTCTCTATCATCGCCCTTCCGGTCCTCCTCAAGGTCGCACGCATCATTAATTTCATCGTGTTTACTGTCGTGCTTGGGAGGGCTTCTTCGGATCCGGTAAAGCTGTTGAATGCTTGGGCGAATGCGCCGTATTTGAAGATCGAGTGGGTAATGCAATTGGTGGATAATTTGTGAGTCTGCTTCTATGCGCCTCTGTGTGAGGGAACGATTGACGCGTATGCAGCTATGCATCCACGCTCTTCCTCTTGAAACTATGGGCGCGCAACCAGCGACATACCCGGTCCGTAAATGGGGTGGGAACCGCAGGCTCGCAAGGTAAAACAAAATTGATATGTGTTTCTCTGTCCTACACTAACATCGGGTCCCCAGGATCTTTCTTCTTCCGTCAAATTCGCACTCTCTTTTACATCTCCGTCTCGAATTTCGTATTCCCCGCCATATTCTCGCTCGCGCAGCTCATCATCATCTTCAACGAAGTAAACCCAACCACCGTGAACCTTGTCATCCTCGCCAACATCTCCGTCGCCGTGATCGGTGTGGTGTTCGCGACGGTGTGGGCCGGGAGCTCGCAGGCCCGCCAAGAGAGGGAGATTTCGCATGGGAGCACGACGCAATTTGGAAGCGCCGGTGGGCCCAAAGGACCGAGTACGAGTGCGTTAGCACCAGGTGGCACGGTCGGGACCATCGACATTGGAGATCCACGGTCATCCGAGGCGGTGTCCATGTACATGAGTTCCCAAAAAGCAGCATCGGAGGCTCCACCGTATGAAGCAAGTACGCCATATGCAGCTAGTACGCCACACACCCTCGTTTCATCGTGTACCATGATATGATGCTAACTAATGGCTGGCTCAACAGATTCGGACATCGAGCTGGAACGCTTTGTTGCGAATCACGGTCCGCAGGAGTATCAGCGCTACCCATAAGGCCTCCGATTTCATGAGGATGGGATAATTTGTAAGTATGTGCGCCCCATATAATGCTTTGTCACATTGCTATCGACACTCTTTCGACGACGCGTAGAGCTCTGATATACGATATAAGTATAGGATTTCCTCTCTTTTGCAGAATTACTGCATGTTATATACCTCGCACTTATAGTACTGCTTTATTTACGACGGACGTGCCATATGGGGATCGAATACGATGTGTATTGAATACCATGCCGTACGAACGACCGAACAGATCTCAGACGGTAAAATTCAAAAGGCTACATGTTAACTACATGTTAGAGTTATTTACAGGCTCGAGCGTAGTGGTGGGCGAAAGAATGTGGAGGTACAACGTGCAAGAAAGCTGAAAGCGTGGACAAAAGGTTGAGCGAAGGAAATAAGTACGCGCTCAGCTATACGCTGGCGGCGGCGAAAACATCCTGCTGGGTGAGTCCGGTGATGTGTATCGATTTAGCTCCCGCGCCTGCTTGTCTCTGACAGACGAAACTATAGCTGGCAGCAGTGACGTCCCGGCGATTTCACTCTCACCGCCCGTAACGAAGGGGGGATTCTCAGCGGGATGGCTGGGCGGCAGTATTGGTTGGCCGGAATGTTGCGAAAGCTGTAATGATGTGGCAGAGTGCTGCGCATTCATCACGTAGAAAGGACGCGGTGGTGGAGCACTGGAGACTGATTGTAGTTCCAGAATGGATGGAAGGGTACTGGATGCGTTCCGTGACGCGTCAGAGGCATGCCGTGTGGACATCGAAGGCGAGGGAGACAGGGCGCCTGGGGGTAGGTACTGAGCGCTCTGTGTCGACACGCTCGAGGCAGAGTACGCGTGATACGGCTTCTGTGTCGGAGGAATGTCATGGGCAGTCCACGGGTCATAGGCAGCCTGTCCCAGCGAGCTTGCACCTGGGCCAGAGTTCCTCGGCGCGATAATAGGCAGCTGGGTCATCCCTGTAAATCCCGCACCATCCAGCGCCTCAGCGCGGCTGCCACCAGCGACCCGTAAATGCCTTTGACGACGGCGCCAGCAACAAAACGCCACACATGCTATGAGCCCCATGAGAACAAGGCCGCCTACTGCGGCGCCCGCAGCGATGGCGGGTACATTTATAGCGGGTGTCGTATGGATTCCATTGTTGCTGGTCGATGTGGATGCCGCTGCGGTAGTAGACGCTGTACTAGAAGAACTACTCGTTGCCTCAGTGCCATCGTCGTACCTGTGGAAGATGACTGTCAGGACAATACAGATTAGTAGCCATGGATAAAATACGTACTCAAGGGCATCAACAACAATATATTGCCCATTGTCGACCATTGATATGACTAGCGTGTGCTGCCCGTTGTCGAGTGAATGCTGCCCCCATACTGACTTCGACTGCACGTTCGCTGAGCCTCCGGTCGCCTCAGGTGCACTGTGATCTTGTAGATCGACAATAACGGCCTGCTGGTCATCCAGAGTTAGCTGAACGTTGACTGGGTATGGCCACAACGGCGACCAGTAGTCGATCCCGATCCCTGCACCACGGTACCCGTCAGCGAACGGTACGTGTGGCGCTAAATTTGAATGAATACGCACCCGTGAACATGAATGTCGCGAACCCATTCCTGTCCTGGCACAACATATGTGATCCTCCGAAGTCAAGAGAGCTGTTTTGTTCGGAAGCGGGCTGCCATTGCCCCTCAGTGTACGCTATAAGAGGCGACGTGTCATCGAGGATAATCGAAGCAGCGCGGATGGCCTCGGGCAGCAGCCCACATGCTAGAGCGGTCTGTACAGCCGAACTTAACTTCATACCGTGCGCGGTCAAAGCGAGACGATCTCAAAAGTACTTTCACCACTGAACAAGTACTCTAAACGTTGTTGTATCGGCCAGCGCTTGCGTCGTCAAGCCTGTGACTGTTGCTATCACGGAATACAAGAGTAACCTGAGTAGCGCGGGTACCTGTCAAGGGTACGAGAAGATGGATGTCAGTCCGTGCGCGCTTCCGGGGGTCTATCTGTTTCTATCATACCTTTTATAGTATCTATCACGACCATAACAAGGTGTGTGTGGTGGTGTACTATGTGACTTGAAGACTGCCTGTCAGTCGATAGAGAAGAAGACAACAGGGAACTGACCTGTAGGGCCCTTAGTACGTATCAGTGCTCACAGCGACAACAATTACAAGCGAGCTGACCAACTTGAGGGACGATGCCACCAAAGAACAGGAATTATGATAAACGGGAACAACCTGCGCAAAGCAATGGTATTCCACGAGGTGATACGACGGGGTGAAGAGTAGGACAGGGCGATACAATCGCTCACACGATACCTGGTACAACAAGAAACTCAAGAGTAGTAAGTAGGTCCACGACGCAACGAAATCGGTGTTGGAAGAATGGCAGGGCAAATATATGAAACCATTCGGCTAATTATATGCTGGCGGTGGAGAAGGCGCCCTGCCCGCCGGTGCCGGTGCTGGGCGATCGAATCGAGCTAGTTTCCACGCCTGCGCCTCCCGCACAGACACATCGGCGGGTAGATGTGGTGGCGATCCGGCACGGCCTGCAGTGGAGACAGGGTCGTCTTCGAGATGATTTGGCGCTGAGAAGGAATGCTCGTCGCGTCGTGAAAGCCGTGATGACGAGCTGGGTCTCTCTGGGTCCGTCACGTTGTTCGTAGGGGGCCTTGGCAATGGACCGGAAATTCGTGGCGCGTCCGTGGTGGGCGTAGGGTAAACATCTCGGGGTGGGTTTGGTGATGCGTCAAAAGGCGGATGTGTCGCAGTTGAGTGTGATATGGTAGCGGTGGGTGGCGGGTACAAATGAATCGGTGGATTTCGTGACCCGTCAGAAGGGAACTGCATTGATGCAGTGTCAGGCGGATACTGGACCGCAGGAACGTTCTGCGCCGCCAGACTCGAGGCAGCGTAGGGATCATACGGACCATGGGTCCCAGCTATGTCTCCGGGGACTAAATGTTGGTAAGAGCCATGTCCGGACTGGCTTGCACCGAATACGGAGCTGCCCATCGCAGGATCAGGCAGCAGCTCCAGCCCCGTAGCGCTGTCCTCACGAAAGGCCTCAGCATGGCTGCGATCAAGGGCCCTGTAACGCCGCTGACGACGGCGCCAGTAGCAGAACGCTGCACAGCCGACAAGCCCCGACAGAAGGAAGGCGCCCACCGTGACGCCGACAGCAATCTCCCAAGCTGCTACAGCCCTTTCGCCGTCAGAGTTCGCGGAGTCGTCGAAATCCGTGGACTCGCCGGGACTTATGGCGTCGTCATGGTTGGGGGTTGGGGATGCTAGGACAGCAGCGCGCCTACTATAGACGCTCGCCATTTGGGTTTGCATGACATGTATGACTTCTCCACCCCTCGACGCGGCAGTGCCATCATCGTATCTGCAGAGATACATGCCGTCAGTATCGAGGCAGAATGCTGAACATTGTGTAGATGCGTACGCAATGGCGTCCACAATCACGTATCGACTATGGTCGGCCATCGATACCACAAGCGTGTGATGTCCGTCACTCAGTGAGTGTGCCCTCCACACCACGCTCGACTCTGAGCCTGCGTCGCTATGTGATGCGTCGTGATCTTGCAAGTCGATGATCTCCGCAGGTCGGTCGTCCAGACTCAGCTGGACATTGACTACGTGCGGCCATTGCGGTGCTAAGTATGCGATTTCTGTCCCTACGACATCGAACTGATCAGCTGGTGTCATTCCAGAGACATTGACAGCCGATACGCACCACTGAAAGCGAGCGTCGCGGTCGCGTTTCTGTCCTCGCTCCATGCATGCGATCCCCCATAATCCAGCGTGCTCGCGCTTCTGTACCAGTCTCCTTGGTACGTTATCAGAGAAGACGTGTCGTCGATGGTTCTGAGAGCAGCACGCGCGCCCTTGACCAACAGCCCGTATGCTAAAGTTGTTTGCAACGGTGCAAACCACATCTTTGTCAGTGGTGAAATGGTATCAACTCAGGAATTCATGGGGTCTTACCTAGCCTAGTTTACATAGTTACAGCTTGGCCAGGAGCTGTGCTGAATGGAGCAGTAATGTAGTCTCCCTTAGCATCCGTCGAAACAATTCTTTCAACCTCACGGGCTCGGATATTCTTGTCTGACCAGTAATGGAGCGTGGCTTTGTCCAGTTTGAGCTCGCCGCCATCCTGTACCCGACGTCCATCCTAAGTGATACGCGGTGGTGCCTGCAGTTGTCCCGCTCCTAGCTTGGAGACAAGGAATGTGCGTGGGCAAGTCTCAACGGAAGTGCGAGACCTATATGGCCCGGGTATGGACTTGGTATGGACAGCCAGTTGGTGGTAACAGCAAGAGTGGCCCGCGTAAAGGATTCGGACATGTTGAAGTTGAACCTACTTGCAAAGCGATATCCAAAGTCGCAATCCGTTGACTGCTACGAGGTGTACCGTACACATGCCATGGTATATCCGAACGAGCCAAGCGTCTTACATAGAGCACGATCGTATCGCGCCATCACAAGACTTTCCAGATTCAATATGGGTTCAGCATATATGACATGCGCATAAGTAGTAAGCGACGAGGGGGACAGTTGTATGGAGGGGATGAAAACGCATGGTTGATTGACCATAGGAAGCAAGACAGCATGAGACGACGCGAGGGATGAGGCAACTCGAAAGGACACGTTTAAGCCCTAGGTTCGCATACATGAGTATCATGTCACTGCATAATCGAAGACTCAAGACTCACTTGTGGTGGGATGCCTTGATGGCGGCGACCTTTGCCTTTTTCTCGGCAACGCGCTTGGCGAGGACAGCCCTACATTTATTTCGATTAGCGCACGGGCCATCAGTATCAGCGACAAGAAATACGCACGCGTATTCCGACTTCTGCTCCTTCTGGTGTTCGAGCTTGCGGCGCTTGACGGACCGCAGGTGACGGCGGCGCTGGAGACGGAGGGGGGTGACGAGGCGTTGAATTTTGGGTCTGCGACACTGTCAGATTTCTCCTGCAAAACGACATGCACGTAGAAAAAAACTCACGCCTTGGTATACGGCTTCGCGTTCTCCTTCTTGGAGCTGGTGACCTCTCTCCGCACAACGTACTTCCTGACATCGTCCTCCTTGCTCAAGTTGAAGAACTTCCTGATCTTCGTCGCACGCTTAGGGCCGAGGCGCTTGGGCAGGACGTTGTCGGTGAGCCCCGGGATCTCCGACTCGCCCTGCTTGACAATGACGAGCGAGAGCACAGCGATATCCGGGCCAACGATGCAGCCACGCACGGATTTGCGCTTGCGCTCACCGGTGCGGCGGGGACGGTAGCATGAGTGACCATCGGCGAGGAGGAGCTTAACACGGTAAGGGAGGAGGACACCCTGCTTCATGGGGAAACCCTGCTTGTCGTTGCCGCCCGTGATGCGGAAGACATAGCCCTTCCATTCGTCACCGACAGAGTCTGCCGCGACCTCCTGCGAGATTTTCTTGTCGTAGAAGACACGGCTGTGGACAGAGGTTAGTCAATCCGTGAGCCTCCCCGATCCATGCTATGCTGCGTACAATCTCTTCTCCTCGTCAAGGTCGATGGTCTTTTGTTCCCCGGTTGCGGGGTCTGCGTGAGGAGGCCTGTCAGATGTACAGCTCAAGAACGGTGCACAAGATCAGGAAGACGCACTGGCGATGTTGAGCTTCATACTGGACGAAATATCGAGATATCAGAACCGATGCAGATATACAGAGCTGAATGAATAGTACAGACCTTGCGGAAGGAGATGGGCCTTGTCAGCGTCGGCGGCAACGACGTCGAGACTTGTCTTGATATTTATTTCGTTCGGTCGCCGTTCGCGAGTCCTGCAGCAGCCACTTTGCCTCGCTCGGCATATCCCGACCACCAGGAAATTAAGGTTTGGTACTGTATAGCATGACAAATGTGGCTGAAACCACGCGCGCTCGCAGCGAGTTTCGCAAAATCTGCTAAGTCGCCAACGCCAACGACAAACCCTTTTCCTCAAGATCTCCCCCGGCTGCCTCAAAACTGTGCGTTCTCTCTGGTGGTCTGTGCTGCGTTTCTGACTGGTTTCCTGCTTTTCAGAGTCATCATGGGTCGCATGCACGCTCCCGGAAAGGGCATTTGTACGTCCCTTATCCATGTATGATTGAACAAGTCAGATATTCACCGATTCGTGCGATGAACAGCGTCCTCCGCGCTCCCCTACCGCCGCGCTCCCCCTACGTGGCTCAAGACCACGCCCGACGACGTCGTCGAGCACATTATCAAACTTGCCCGCAAGGGTCTCACCCCGTCGCAGATCGGTGTTATCCTCCGTGACTCGCACGGCATCCCCCAAGTGCGCTTCGTCACCGGTAACAAGATTCTCCGTATCCTCAAGTCCCAGGGTGCGCCTCCCTACCCCATTCTTCCGTGTTGATCATGCTCATACTCTGCTTTCTCTCCTTCTGCGCACCGATCTTATCGCGTGTCTGCATATTTATATGTTATAAAATACCTTTTTGTTTGGGGATAGGATTGGCACCGTCCATCCCCGAGGACCTCTGGCACCTCGTCAAAAAGGCGGTGGCCGTGCGCAAGCACCTCGAGACCAACCGCAAGGACAAGGACTCCAAGTTCCGTCTCATTCTCATCGAGTCCCGTATCCACCGTCTCGCGCGCTACTACAAGACGAAGCAGCAGATCCCGCCGACGTTCAAGTACGACTCGGCTACTGCGTCGACTCTCATCGCCTGAGCGTTGGGTCTTGGATGGTTTTTGGAGATGGGTTGAGAGGCGAATGGGTCTCCTTATATGTGTCCCATTATGATGCTATTGCAATATAAAACTAGGTCCCATGCTTTCGTTCATCGTCTCAGACTCAAGCTATAGTTGTTGCATCATCGCGGTCCTCCGTCACTATAGCTTCTCAGACTAGACTCGAGCGCACGGAGCGGAGTGCGGAAGCTGCACACGCTCGTACAGTTCCTATGTCCATCCTCCACCCAAACGGCATGTCGTTGGCCTCCGATCCTTACGAACGCAGTCATTGCGAGATCGACCAGAGCATCGTCCATCACAAGCGCACCATACTGGCGTTGAAGGCTAAACGAAACATAAATTCTCCAATATGTCGCCTCTTACCGGTCAAGATTCTTGCTGAGATATTCTGTCACACAGTACCCTAGGGTGATAATCGTAGCCTACAATACGTGAGCGTATCGCACGTATGTGGCCATTGGCGCGGAATCGCCCTGGGACACCCACGCACCGCGTCTAGACACCCTAAACTTTGCAGGATGCACTCTTGCATGGAACTTTCCTCCCCTCCCAAACTTGAAACGCTTATATTTCGAATATAAGCACCCTCATATACCCTCCCTCACGCAACTAGGCGCCTGCCTTCAGGCGATGCCCCAGCTAGAGACGTTGGAAACGGTGTTCTCCGATTCTCCACGCTATTGGACGTCGAAATCCCCTGGCTTGACCCCATGTGCATCCATCTACGTCCCGTCCGTGCGCACTGTCACAATACTCGGCGATGCAAATGATTGCATTGATTTTCTTGCCGTCTCCGCCTTCCACCCCAACGCTAAGGTCACTGTCAAATGCCCGTCCTCAAGGGGCACAATTGCTGAAATGGCCTATTATTGTTCGACAGAGACCCGACGGCTCGAACTTCGTATCGATGGCGGTTACGAACCTACCACCACCACAATGGGTTCGGTTAACCATCTACTGCGGCTACGCTGTGTAGACTCGCTATCTGCCCCAACACATTTTCCGCCCGGTTCTCCGCCATCCCCGACATCGCATTCAGTGAGCCAGCCAGCGATTGAGGTTTACCTCCATGACGGACGCTATGATCTTTCCCGGGTATGGAAGTGCCTTCCTAGAAAATCACAAGTGACGCAGATATACCTGTATGACTGCGCACCCCAGGTATTGCAATGTGTTGCAGACCTGATTGCTCCAGGTGTTCCAGTGAAGGTCAACGCCGCCGCCTCGGACCCCCATCTTGCCGCTACCCCGGCTAGGAACCTCACTACTTCAGTTCCTTCCACAACCGCCTCCGACGCCCATCGCTCTCCGTGCCCGCAGCTAGACTCATTTTGGAGAAATTCGACTGGTCATACTTTCTAACCCTCGATGCTACACGTTCGTTCCAAGCACAAAACAAGTTGAATCAATATGAAGCGCGTTAAATTGTCTAAAATACAGATATATACATCTTCTGCATCTTCTGTTCCTACTCTCAGGGCCAGTTGTCGAAGCCGAGGTCGATGACTGTATTTACAACGTCAGTAACCAAAAACTACTTGATATGAGTGAAAAACACGAACCCCAAGGAGGCATAACGAGTCTGCAAAAGCAATGACGAGACTCAATATTGTGACAGGGAGGTTGAAGAGGCAACGACATACCGCTTTTGTTTCCCAGACGCAGCAACGCCGTCTAGCTTCTCGATGTCGGACGCGTCGAGTTTCTTGGCCGCGGCAAGTGCGCCGGAGAGGTTGGACGCGATACGTGCGGGCGTGACAGATTTTGGGAGGACCACGACTTCCTTCGCGACTGTATCCAGTAATTCAGCAAGGTATGCATCCCAGGTAGAACCACACTTACGCAGCCACCCGAGGAGGACATCCGCGTTCGTCAGGCCGTGTTTCGCGGCGATTTCCGCGGCAGTCGCGTCGTTGAGGATGGGCGAGTTCGTCGAGCCGAGCGGGGAGTACGCCTGCGGGACGATGTTCTTCTCCTTCAGGTACGCGATGAGCTTGTGCTGCGGGTTGTACAAGTGCAGCTCGAGCTGGTCAACGACCGGGAGGATCTCTGCCGTGGGCAGGATCTCCTCGATCTTCTTCACGGAGAAGTTCGAGAAGCCGATGGACCTAACTTTGCCTGCAAGCCTGTCAGCCGTTGTCCAGGGGTCATGTGGTGTAGTATAGAACGTACCCTTTTTCACGACCGCCTCCATCTGTTTCCATGTGTCGACGATGCTCCAGGAGAAATCAATGTCACGGACACCGTTGGGGAGGAGGGGGAATTTCGGGTCGCTGCCCTTCGGGTTCATCGGCACGGGCCAGTGCATGAGGTACACTGTTCGTGACAGTGTCAGATGTTGCCGCGCGAAATGGTGAGGGGTACTTACGATCGAGGTAGTCCGTTCCCAAGTCGGCGAGCGACTGGTCCAGAGCTTCTTCGACCCGCGAGTGGTAAGTGCCCCACACCTTGCTGGTGAGCTTTCAATAGGTGAGTAGAGACCATGGATGGAGAGATGTACTCAACTTACGAAGAGCTCAGACCGCGGCACCCCGGACTCGCGGATACCATCTCCGACTTCCTTCTCATTTCCGTATATCCTGTGTATATTTAAGACTCTTGCAAAACGATTGCGGTAGCAAAATCATTTACCAGGCGCAGTCGATATGTCTGTAGCCACCCTCCTTGAGGGCATACGCGACGGCTTTGGCTACTTCGCCAGGTTTCGATTGCCAAGTCCCTGTTCCAGTCATTGTATTAGTGCTACAATCAAGGGACAATCTAACGTTACTCACCGAGACCAACTAGTGGGATTTCCTTGCCGTTGTTGAGTTTTACGCTGGGAGACGCCATTGTTGGATAACGATATGGGTTTGTGTGGCGAGTACGACCAACCTCCTTTATATATAACTGGGCGCGGCCTGGTCCGGCCCGGTCAGATTACCCCCTGGAACTCGACCCCGCACTGATACAGTGATAACGCCGTCGACGGGCAAAACTGTTGCGCCTTGGAGACACTTTGCAGATGAGACTGTAAGGCGACATTAATCGATGCCCGGCACGCCGGCCCGCCCGACGTCATGCGGGGTAACGGAAGTCCTTGTCCCCGCCGCAACAGTTTCGAACGCTGGGATGTGCAGACTCAAATGGTAGCCAAAGACCGCATATATTTCAGCTGTTTACACACCTGCAGAATCGAGAGGACGCATGGGCTTTAGCGGAGTGAAGATAACGTTTTGCTCTGGGCATGACAAGTCGAAGTCCGAGTCAGAGCCAAAGCACAAGGCCAGTACAAGGCCCTTTCGGACTCTCCACATTAGCATTAGGTAGACCTTCGAGATGATAGACAGCTATCAGACTTCGTATCTTCGAGACCAGACTGGCGGCGCATCGGCATTCAAGCACCCGGTCGTACCCATCTGCCTCGAATGGACTCATGGAGAAACTCGAGAAAGCGCCGACCACAGGATGTAATAGCGATATGCTAGGCTTGTGGCGGACGGTTGAGCAAAGAGCTGGGGGCATAAGGAGAACGCGTACACTGACCAAGGTACGGCAGTCTTTGTTACACTCTTCCTGTGCATGGAATATGTCAGAAGTTCTAGAATTGGAGCACTGATTGGCAGAGGAAACCCTTCTCACGCCTGATACGGATATTCAAACGGTAGGAGGGTCCGTCAGACCGGAGTATTCGTGCAGGAGTACTTACATGTTCTGTGGGGTGTGTTGCAAGGGGGAGACCGTCTTGACGTGGAACGCTCACGACGAACGCACGTCCGGAGTTGCCCTCCTCCGAGGAATGGAGTGCGTGGTCACACGGCATCACGCACGAGTTATATGGGTAAACGGCGAAAGGATGCAGACTCAGAGAGAACGTCTACTAGTACAAAACTAAGAGCAAACGGGAATTGTCAATCAGCTGATGCTTTGAAGCAGGATCTGACCTTGCCTTTACATCCTTTCTGGTACGAATCACGCACAGGGAGCTGTTGTCCTTGGTAATGTTAAAACGGTAGCGCTAGCTGCTTCTTGTGCGTGCCAGCTTCGCGTTGGCGCTACGCGCAACCAACACCAAAAGGGTTTGCCCCAGCTCGATGCCGTCTTCTACATTGAGATTTAGGGCCAGACCGCAAGCAGTTTTTCCCTACTTATGAGAAGATGGAGTATTCCGAGACACAGAATGGAGATTACCGTCGCGTCCTCCTGCCAGGCTGGAAGTCAGTGTCACCTTGCCCCTCGATATCGAGCTACATTCGTTCAAGTTTTTCCGACTCTACCCCGCAGCATTGTCACAGAGTCAAAGAAGATTGGCAATTGTAGTTGGTGGCATTGTCTAAAATGAATCAGAGCTACGGCCAAGAGTCAGTGTAGGCAATAGCGGTGATGGTACCAAACCAGCAGTGAGTACTAGTGAGTACTTGAGTCCAAGTCGATGCGTGCTTGCCAGAAAGAAATTGGGCCACAAATTAGATTTGATATGGCAATTTTCTGCTCCAAATCTCGGGCTATTTCAATGGCCGCGAAACTGACCTGTCTTTGAACAGGATCCTCGAGGCGAAACAAACGGTACTAGACGCTCGTAAACAGTCGGTGCGTCTTGGTCCCAACCCTCATCCTCGACATGGACTTAGAGGATTTCGAAAACGACTACGCAGGACTTCGACAGGATCAGTCCGCAGCTTTGCTGTCGGCTGCAGCCTGCGTCGAGTACCTCGACGCGCAATGGTACATCAATGCGAGTAGACGAGCGAGATGGATGGACCTCGTAGGCGATTATGCAGGCTCCGAACCGTTCGTTCTCGATGGTAAGTGCCCAATCGATTCCACATTGAATTGATCTGACCGCAGGCATATTTTATCTGATTACATGTAAGTAGGCGAGGCGTTGCTGCAAGTCGTCTTGGACGATCCTTTGTTGGCCCTTGCCCGTAAAAATGGTATTATTCTTCCTCTTCATATGGTAGAAATCGAATTGCTGACCGCCTATCTTGAAGATCCGAGCTTTCAGCCGCTACACGCGATCTACACACTTGAGCGTGTCCTAACCGACTTTTTGAAACGGAACGCCGTATTCGAGATCGTGTTCTGGGAGGGTAATTCTCGTTTTCTAATAATAACACACCATGAGGCTAACCTCTGCATAGATAAACGACACACCACCCTGCACACGGGCTGCGGAGATGACATCGTGGCAGCACGAACCCTCGCACGACGGCTCCTTTTCGCCCACATCTCCAGGCTAGATATCCCCGTTCACACGTTCTCGAGCATATCGGATCCAGCATGGTTAGATTTGCAAAGATCATTGAAGGTACATTTGCTCAACATCTGCTTATACGAAGTAGACACATGCTTACTCATTCGCTATAACAGCCCATGTTTGTTATGACAAGCGATGGAGGCCTCCTTGACAAGACACCGCTCTCTGCTGAACGCGTACTTTCGCAGCGCGTTTTTCTCTTCGAGCTTCTGACTGGCGGGATCTCAGTGACTCTCCTTCAAGGATCCGAGTTTCGTGACTCGAAGGTGAGCGTTGGTTGTGCTCGCGTAACAGAGCATATTGCTGAGGAGAACGTAGATCCTGTCATTTGTCTACGAGTCTAGATTGGATGTCGATGCGAACAAACAATTGCTTCCAGACTTTTGGAAAGCCGTGCCCGTGGCACAGCAAGCTCTTGATGCCGAAGTGGCAAAAAATTCGAAGGCAAGCATACCACTAGCGCTTGGTTCCCCACACGACAAATTAGACATCGATTCCGTGCTATCCACCATCGTGGCATCTTCTCAAAACGTGAAACCGGAGCTCCTATATGTGTTTGTTGCCCACATCCTTTTGCTCGACGGCCTGTCTATCGAGGAGCGCGCGCAGTCTCTACGACATCTGCACCCCAAGCTAGAGGACGAGGTCGTCCATCGTTTTCTCCCGGTTTTGTACCACAAAATAGATGCATGCACTGCATCTTCTAATATACACTTAGACATAGATGGTAGAGTGTTTGTAGCCCTCCTAGATTTCATTGCATCCCACCGTGATCTCACCATCAGCGACATTGTCGGTCCCTCCGCATCCACTCGCCTCGACGCCATCTGGGCAACCGTCAAGACACCCACTCCAGATGTCACGACATTCTGCGCGCAATTCCCGCCTCCGCCTTCCCCGCCATCTACCCTCAATTCGTCCCCTCCATCAGAGCCGTTCTCGCTGTTGCCGTTTGAGAACGATGTCTTCGACGATGAGCTCTCATCAATCCACGTGGACGTTTCTCCATCGGACGCGGCCATAACCACTGACTCGCACATGGATTTCAACGTCGCAGGGACCGTCTTCGCCGACACGCACCATTGGCACAATCCGGTGAAATCGATTCTCCCTGAACACCTCGGCGGCGGTAAGGTTGTCGCAAAACCTGTAGACGCAAAGGCGCGAAAGAAATTCTTCCGCCGGGAGCAGCGGTTTATGGCATCGCTGCAACGGCAGGCCGGCACTCTCACAGGCGCGTTCGGTGCAGTTCTGAAGCAGACCGTCATCGTACCCGTCGGTGCGCAGACCGCAACCTCCAAGACCGCATCTGACAAGGTTCGTCGTTTTCCTCTGTACCTTTCCTAGTAGTGTCGTAATCGCTGGTTCTGACATGTGCGCTACGCAGAAAAAGCCCGCTGTTGTCAAACAGCCGGCCAAGAAAGGGAAGGAAAAACCTCTTACCTCGAAAGAGAAGCTTCTCCGCAACATTGAGGAGGGAAAGAAGACTGATCAAGGGAGCGCGTCGCAGCGCTGGTGGACCGAGCAGCTGGAGGCCATGGGCAAATTATCGACGTCGCGGAAGATCGAGTATCTTCGAAGCCTGCTACGCAACAAAACAAGAAACGAGGACCCATTCCTCGCCGCAGAGATGCGTCTCTTCGAAATCAACCTAGAGCTCCGAGAGTGGATCTCGCTATCTGAAGTGGACCAGGCCGCTTCTGCGATTCACGATAGATACACAGTGTCACTCGTGCGCAAGACGAAAGAGATCTTCGACCGCAGGACTGTTACCCCGACGGTCTCGTCGAAGCTCTCCGCAGTTTTGACCGTCCTCGGACTAGGCGACTATCTGGAGTCGCTCAAGGCGTCGACCCCGCTGCAAGAAACCGACCAAAAGCTCAGTTTTGATTTCGTCAAACTGGTCAAATCGAGAGATAAGTCATTGCTGTATCCGTTCATGCAGATCAAGGAGGAGCCTGTTGTGTGGCAGCTGCATCTCTTCGGAGAGTTCATGGACAGAAGTATGGACTCCCAAGCGGATCCCAAGAAACGTGTTACGTTCTATCCCGACGCGTGGCAGCGCGAAGTCCTTGACTGCATTGATGAAGAAAGCTCACTCTTGGTCGTCGGTAGGCACATCTATAATCAAACTTATTCGTGCACACAAGGCTGATTCTCCTTTGCTCTAGCACCGACGTCTGCCGGAAAGACTTTCATATCGTATTACGCAATGGAGAAAGTCTTGCGCAATGATGATGAAGGTATCCTTGTCTACGTTGCGCCCACCAAGGCCCTCGTGACTCAGATCGCCGCCGAGGTATATGCACGGTTTAGTAAAGACTTGAAAGGCCGTGCGTACATTCTACGATGCCCCAGACCATATCTAACGCGAATTTAAAGGGAGTTGCTGGGCCGTCCATACACGCGATTACCGAATTCACGACCCACAGAAATGCCAAATATTGGTGACAGTCCCGGAGATGCTGGCTATCATGTTGTTATCGCCACCTCTCGCCAAAGTCTGGACGCCCAAAATCAAGCGGTTCGTCGGGACACTTATAATTCGTTGTTCATTCTACTGATCTCAGTATCCATCGTAGAATCATTCTGGACGAGATTCACTCGTATGTGTCCCGCATATTTTAACTTGACTTCGAATTGACACTCCATTGCACAGAATTGGCCAGCAGGAGGGTGGCGCCGTGTGGGAGCAAATCATCCTCCTTGCTCCTTGTCCGATCATGTATGTATCATTTCTCTACAGCTACACTCAAGCTGTCAGGCACTCACCACTCGCGAATCTTAAAGTGGTCTTTCGGCGACTATCGGCTCGCCTGAAATATTCGACAAATGGCTGGAATCCGTGCAGAAGGAACATGGATTCAAGCACCGTTATATTCATCATCCTCACAGATATTCGCACCTGCGAAAATTCATGTATGCACTGCAGGTCGATTCACCTGCCAAATTCCAAGGGCTCGACTCTTGGAAGTCCACGCAACGCTCACGATTTCTGCACCCCATTTCAAATCTGTCTTTCGGTGCACGGTCCCTCCCTTCTGATCTGGCGCTAGAAGCTTCGGACGCGCTGTCTCTGTACCAAGCACTCCAACCCGTCGATCCCTCGAAGTACGCCTCTCTCGAACCCACGCTCTATTTCTCCAAGCATCGCGGACTGCTACGGCAAAAGGATATCATCGAATATGAAACGGTGTTGAAGGATGCGGTGTCGGCTCTCGTGGCTACGGACGATAGCCACGATGCTTCGTCCCCCCTCAGATTGATTGTCCAGAAGCTGGAGGACCCAGTCCTAGCAGGTCTACCGCGCACAGTGCTCAACACGAGGCCCACGAAGCAGCGCTTTAGGCAAAACATTCTGCCCATGATTTGTGATCTAAACAGTCAAGGAGATCTTGTGCGTGCTACCGTTATGATACTCTCTCGATAAACATTTTGACCGTATATATAGCCTGCCATCCTCTTCAACTTCGATCGCAGTGAGTGCGAAGCTATAGCTGAGGAACTTCTAGATGGGCTTGTTCGCGCTGAGGAGAAGTGGCGGAAGTCCAGTCCCGAATGGACGCGTAAAATACGCGAATGGGAGGCCTGGAAGTCGCGGGCCAAGGATCGTCAGCGCGTCGCTGATAAATCGACCAAGGCGAAAAAGAATGCAGACGAGGACGCGGAGCCGGCCATCCCTCGGGATGCCTCCTGGGAGAGCTCCTTCGATCCTGATGATCCTTCGCCGCAGTTCAGCTTCGCGAGTACTGGAACGTCGTACTCGAAAAGCGACCTTGATCAGGAAACGGAGGAGTTAGCGCGATGGTCGTCGACGCCGCTGTGGGCGATAGACGCTCTGAAGAGAGGGATCGCAGTACACCATTCTGGTATGAATAAGGGCTACCGCAGTCTTGTTGAGGGGTAAGTTCTGACTTTATTCGTGTGTAATTATTCACCCTCACACTGAATTCACCAGGCTTTTCCGTATGGGATTTGTCCGCGTAATCATTGCAACTGGTATGTCATTCTTGGGTCGTCCATCAGTTACCTCACTCAATAGAGTAATCTAGGAACTCTCGCACTCGGAATCAACGCCCCCGCCAAAACGTCTGTGTTCGTCGGAGACAGTCCGTACTTGTCATCGTTGATGGTATGATCTCACCTAGAACAAACTCCTGACCTGATGACTGACACTACGATTTCTAGTTCAGGCAATGCGCGGGTCGTGCTGGGAGACGAGGCTACGATCTCCTAGGCAAAGTCGTTTTCTATGGCCTGTCCATGGACCGGGTGCAACGACTCATTCTCTCAAAACTTCCGTCTTTGGGTGGCAACTTCCCCTTGACGTCCACTCTCATTCTGCGGCTGTTCAATCTCCTCGACGGGTCCGACAATGCGCCCGTCGCCGTGAAAGCAATAAAGAGCTTGGTAAAGCTCCCCCAGATCAGCTTTGGATCCGACTCGGGACGAGACCAATTGTTGCACCATGTTCGTTTCAGTATCGACTACTTGCGTCGCTCGCGACTACTGGATCAATCTGGACGGCCCATGAACCTCTTCGGTAAGCACTACCAATATCGCAGTAGGATTTCATTGACCTCGTTGATCAGGCATCGCTGGCCGCCTCTATTACACCGAACCGAGTAACCTGGCGTTGGTAGCCCTTCTGCGGAACGGCGTTCTGCACCGTATCTGCTCCCAGCCTGTTATGATCAAGGCTCAGCACGATCTCATGTTGCTGATGTCCCATCTGTTCGGAAGGCGCTACCTACCGCGCTCCTATACCACGGACAAGAATCTTGCGGCCATAGTGAAGAAATCGCCTTCGGTCGTGGTTTTACCGCCTCTCCCGCACAACGCTCGCGACGTGCTAGTAGCGCACGACCAAGAAATACTGCGCGTCTTCACTGGATACGCAGTCGTGTATGCATCGCAGTATGCATCGCAGCTGGGTCGCGACTCTGTGCTTCCACTCAGCAAGCAGGCTTTCGACGGGTCCGCGTCCGATGGAACATCGGCATCCGCCTTCCAAACGAAACTCCGGAACTCTGCCATCCGCGTTGCTGCGCGCTCCGCCTTCGTGGCAAACTCAGGACACACAGACGACTTCCACAGCATAGACGAGCTCACGCGCACTGCGCGCACCGGTCTACACCTGAACGAGCACGCAATTCCCTCGCTCGGCCAGATCACCGCCATCCCCGGCGAAGACAGCGCCTACTTCGCGACCAACGCGTACCTGCTCGATTTCTACACGCACGGGCAGGTGAAGGCGCTGGAGGTCGCGAACGGGATCCGCAGGGGCGACGTGTGGTACCTGCTGCAGGACTTCGACCTCGCGATGATGACGGTGTGCGCTGTGCTCGAGCAGCTGCTCGTGCAAGCCGCGCGCGACGCCGAGGACGCGGAGACCGTGCCCGGGGATCTGGACAGTGGGTACGGAACCTATGTCGATCCCGCTGAGGCGGATGGCCAGGACGAGGATGAGCACGACCCGTCAGTATTCCAGAGACCAAAGGGCGTGTCTGACCTCGATTGGAGGGTTTACGAGGTGGTGCGCAGCACTACGAAGGAATTCAACGACAAATTCCGGGCCATGTGGGCATAAGTTGGTGTTACAAGTTTTAGATGTGTCCGCTTTGTTTTCTGTACACTTCTTGAATATTGCATGTGCTATGTCAGTGCTATGTAGCCTTTGAATTCGCATCTCGACGAGAGCGCGTCGCGGTCACTGCCGGCGTGCCGCCGCGTGCCGGGCGGAGTGTCGTCGGAGTAAGAACAGTGCCGCGGGGATGCCGGCTATCAATTTCTTTTCATCTTTGGAGCATATCGATGACGACAAGATCTCTTGCCAGCGCCTTTGGAGCGCCTGTGCAAATTTCCTGTAAAATCCGACGGATATATAAAATAAAAATTGCAACAGTTTCACTTCTCTGCACCGAATACCACCTGACTGCAATTCACGATGTCTGCGCCTGTACCAGAAAGCACCCTCCCGTACCCGCCACTGCACAAGGACAAGAAGTTCATCGTGCTTTCCGACTGGTCTGTATCGATTCGTGTTATCTAGCGGTCGCTGCTTATGATCTGGACTCAGGGATGGCACAATCACCGATTTCGATTCGAACGATTGTGAGTATCCGATTGTCTTTGCGCTCGAGTATGGCATCTGACACGAGCCCAAGACTTGACGGACAACCTTGGTTTCGGGAAGGACGCGCGGAGAGTCGTGAACGAGGACATTCTGTCGGGCAAAGTCACGTTTAGGTGCGCTACTGCCTCTTTCGCCGGACAGGCACAGGCTAATCTTGTGTGTGCAGGGATGGGTTCCGCTCAGACATAGAGAGTGTCACCAAGAACGGCCACTCGTTCGAATACTGCAAAGAGATTCTGCGCAAGAGTGCGTCGTCTTCAATATATTTCGTGAATATTGACGCGAATGGCAGCACAGACATCAAGCTCGATCCAGGATTCAAAGAGTTTTACGGATGGGCCAAGGCAAATGACATACCCGTCATCATCGTATCAAGGTGCGCGCGCGTCGTTCGTGTCAATGCTCGCTCGGCCGTATACTAAGCACCAATCAACAGCGGCATGACCCCCATCATTCGCGCTGTCCTGTCGAACCTCGTGGGCGACGAGGCTGCAGACGAGATTGAGATCATCTCGAACGACGTGACCATCCACGAAGACGGCACCTGGGAACTCAAATACAGGCATCCCAGCAGGTACTCCTCCCCTCCCCCTCCCCCACGCCCCTCCCCCCACTAACACATCCACCCACCCACCCCCAGCGGTTTCGGACACGACAAATCCCAAGCGATCCTGCCGTACACCTCCCTCCCGGACCCGCCCGTGACGTTCTTCTTCGGCGACGGCGTGTCGGACCTGTCCGCGGCGGCGCACGCGGACGTGCTGTTCGTGAAGGAGAAGCCGTACGGCGAGAACGACCTCGCGGCGTACTGCACGAAGGAGGGCATCAAGCATATCCTGTTCAAGGACTTTGGCGAGGCGCTGCCGATCGTGCAGAGCATCGTGAAGGGCGAGAAGACCGTGAAAGAGGTCATGGGCGCGTGAGACGGGCTGATATCCTTAGAAGAAGTACATACACATAAAAATGAACGGACAGTGTGTCCGTAGGAAATGGTATCATAGACGTCTCGTGCGCATGCGAGACTAGTGAGCCGCAAGTCGCAATGAGTTAAGTATAATTGTTTACAAGCCCTCAAACACGCTCGCCACAACCTCCTCCTGCTGCCTCCTATACACCTCCCCAATCCCAGGCGCCGGCACCGCATCCTCCCTCCGCCCCTTATACTCCACCCCCACCCTCCTCCTCCCCAGCGCCTCCTCCACCACCGCACCAACCCGCTCGCGCACATGCCCCCACGCGCCCTGGTTCCGCGGCTCCTCCTGCGCCCACCACACCTCCATCGCGCCCTTGTACTGTTTGAGCACGTCCGCGAGCGCGCGGAAGGGGAAGGGGGAGAGCTCTTCGATGCGGATTAACGCTATGTTGGAGGGGGAGGGAGAAGGGGGGAGGGAGGAGCGGTGCTTGGCGAGCTCGTAGAAGAGCTTGCCGGTGAGGAGGAGGACGCGCTGGACCTCCTCCTTGGGCAGGGAGAGGTGCGGGTCGTCGAGGACGGGCTGGAAGCGCGTACCGGGGTTCATGTCTGCTAGCGACGAGGACGCGGCCTGGTCGTATATGCGTTGTTAGTAGGTCCACATAATGCGTGATGTAAGAGGGGAGGGGGAGACGCACGGGCAGACGGAGCAGCCCTTTCGGCGCGGCCACGACCAGCGGCTTCCTGTAATTCCGGCGCATCTGGCGGCGCAGCAGGTGGAAGTACTGCGCCGGCGTCGTCGGGAACGTGACGTGTATATTCACATTCCCGTTCGCGTTCGCGTGCACGTTCGCGTTCGCGTTCGCGTACTTGCTCCCGTTCCCGTTCGCGTTCGCCGTGGTGGGGGTAGCGGAATCGTTCCCGTTCGCCGCCGCACCAAAGTCATACTCATACGGATCATTGCTCAGCTGCAACATGCGCTCAATGCGCGAGGACGAATGCTCGGGGCCGGCACCGTCGAGCCCGTGCGGGAGGAGGAGCGTGATCCCGCTCTGTTTCAGCCATTTCGCTGTTTCGCGCCCGTCAGCGCCATGGAATTGTAATTGTAAAGGACGGAGGAGGGGCTTACTTTCGGCGGAAGCGATGAATGTGTCGATGATAACCTACACGTCCAATCCATCAGTATCATCGGGCACAACAAAGTAGTGGGATCATGGAACAAGCTCACCTGGGCACCGTTGAAGAAATCGCCGAACTACACCACCACGTATATTATTATCAGCGATCCACACACGCTCAGATTCACGAGGATGAGCACGGGCATACCTGCGCCTCCCATATAGGCAACAAATTCGGCCGTTCCCAGCTCGCGCCATACTCGAACTACCATCCATCCGAATCATATCAGTAAGAAACCCAGCTACAGAGAGACGGACGAGCAAACGTACCCCGAGCACGGCCATCTCGCTCAACGAGCCTTTCGCGCAAAACCCGGTTTAGGTTAATCGGTAGGTGGTAGGGAGGGGAAGGGGAGACGAAACGTACTATTTGCCAACTCGAGCTTCGCCTCCGCTTTGAGCGCATCGTTCAGCGGGACGTATACCTGCTCGGTCTTTTGGTCTACTAGCATCGCGTGTCTGCTCACATCATAACACCACAACCCTGATGAGTAACCTTGCACATTTTGAGGATAGAGGATGGAAGAAGGGAGAGAAGGAAGGAAGGAGGACCCACCGATGGCTAAACGTCCCCCTCCCCACATCCTGCCCCGATATCCTCACATCGCACCCCTCGCGCAGCAGTGACCCGAACGCCATCGCCTATTCCCCACCACACCCCCCATTAGCCACATATATCTCTCAAACATAAGTAGAAGGAGTGGTGCGAAAGGACGTACCTCAGCAGTAGCCCAATCCACCTTCCCCCCACCCTCGATACCCTCCAGCCGGTGCTTGACGTGCCTCTGTAGCCTTGGATGAATCTCCTACATACCCAACCCCACATCCATTCATCAGCCCCGTCCCAAAAAAAACCAGTATGAGAGTATGGGGATACATACGAATCCCTCGGGCACGCCCACGCTCGCCCGCCCCACCTCTTTCAATACGCTCTCCGGCACGCCTGTATCGGGGTCTCGGATAGCTGCTGGGGAGGCGGGCCAGACCATCGCTTGCCATTGGCCGTCTTGCGTGTAGCCGGCCCATTGGCCCTGCAACATGGAGGCGGACGGTTTGTAAGAGCTGACTTGTGCAAGGTGGGACTCGAGGTGCTGTTTGTGGGCGGTGCGCACGGAGGCAGCTTCGGCGGGGGAGATGACGCCATCAGCCTATAATATTGGGGTGGACGTGGAATGGTTAGTTAGTAGGGGAGAGGCAGGAGGCAGGAAGAGGCAGAGAAAGGCAGGACGCGGCAGGAGGAGAGGAGGAGAGAGGGAAGGATGAAGAAAGGCAGGCAGGAAGTGAGCAGGAGGAGGCAGGATGCGTGAGGAGAGGCAGGAAAACGTAGGCAGGACGCAGAACGCGAGGAAGCAGGACGCGGGAGAGGAAGCAGGAAAGAGGTAGGCCAAACGCACCACAAGCCTATCCTCATACATCTGCGGCACGGACCGTCGCGCGCGGATCTGCTGGTACATCAGCGGCTGCGTGAACGCGGGCTCGTCGAGCTCGTTGTGGCCCCTTCATCCGCCGTCGTCATCATCGCATCGCCATATTTCTCGTCAGTGCACCACAACATTGAGGGAAAGAGGGAAAGTAGGGACGTACCATCTCCGATAAACGATCAGATCCACGATTATATCCTTGAATTTTTGAGCGTTTTAGAATGAGCACCATCGCCCTCGAACAATTTTCGATATACGTACCTTGCGGAAATGCTCGCGGTACTTGTACGCCGTCTCCACCGCCCTTACTACATCTACCATTTACGCACGTCATTCGAAGGAACAATAATGAAAACTTGAGAGGGACATAACGCACCATCCGGATAATCCCCATTCACATGCAACACCGGCGCATTGATCATCTTCCCGATGTCCGAGCAGTACAGCGTCGAGCGCGCGCTCGAGGCCGGTGTCGTATATCCAATACTTTGCCGTACCGTTACTTAATAGTCTTCGCAATCTGCGTCAGGACACGCACCTGTTGCTGGATTGTGAAAACAAGGGTTCTGTTAGTATGAGAATGAATGGGTGAAGCAGGGATATACGCACTTGACGACGATATGCACGCTCCCGCCGCTCGTGAAGTGCGGCAAATTACCTGCCCCGTACACCATCAGCCCAATTCTTCCCTTACTACACCACACCCGCACACAAGCGCGCGTCTCCGCACACAAACGCGCGAATATAGAAAGTGCAGGAAGGAATAAGGATAGGATTAAGGAAAGGAAAAGGACGCACTGAGTCCAAGCCCCTCCATGACCACCCCCTGCCCCGTGAAACTCGCGTCCCCGTGCAGCTGCACCGCCATCACTTTGTCGCCCAGCTCACACTCCTCCGCGTCGCCTAGCTCACATCCCTCGTCCTGTGGGGAGGAGGGTGATGTGGAGATGGATTTTAGGAGGGCGTATTGCTTGGCGCGCGTTTTGCCTAGGGCGACGGGGTTTACTGCCTCTGTTTTCACATATAGCAATCAGTTAATGAGGAGATAGAGGAGGAGGGACGGAGGAGGGGAAGGGGAGGGAAAGGGAGGGGAGGGAGGACAAAGGGGGAGAGGGAAGAGGAGAAAAAGGAGGAAGGGGGAGAGGACATACCCAAATGCGACGGGTTCGGCAACAACGACACCTTCACGGGATTCGGCGCGCCGGGGTAGGTTAGCGTAGGAGATGCGACTGTAATGGATAATGGAGAGTCAGCGTCGTCCGTAGTATATCGCAGTGCCACCCGCATATCATCGTTCTCGACCCCCATACCCTCATACCCCCATACCACACACACCCTCACATCGAAAAAACCCCACTCACCCAAATGACTAACAACATCCCCCCCCACCCCCAGTTCCCTCGGCACCTCCGCGCCGCCGCGGATCTTGTGGAACAAAGCGACGGGCGGGAAGGCGAGGAGGGCGGGGTCGGTGAGGAGGTTGAGCCGGCCGCGGTGCGGCATTGCGAGGATTATGTTTTGGATGCCTCCTGCGTGGGCACGTCAACATTAAACCTTACTTAGCGTGCATGGGGAGGAGGAAGGGAGGGGAGAGGGAAGAAGGAGTGGAGGAGAAAGGGAGGGACAAGAAACGCACCGTGGGCAGCGACGCAGAACAGCCCATCGAGCGCGGGGAGCATAGACTCGCCGCCCTCGAGGCCGTAGCGCTTCAAGCTCGGACATTTCGTTTGGAGGAAGGTGTCGAGGACTTCGGAGCGCGCGAGGAGGGCGTGGGTGTGGCGTTTTCGCCGATTTTGTTCCTCATTTGAGAATTCCGTTGTTGCGTCGGAGTGGTGAGAGTGGGAGGCGGGGGAAGAGGAGGAGGGGGAAGAGGGCTGTGACTCGAGGAGGTGCGCGAACCAGAGCCGCTCGGTCTTCGAGGGCGAGTGCATATACTCGTACGCCACGCGCCCCACGTACGTGCTCCGCAGGTGCCGCGTTATCTCGCCCAGCGTCCACCTCTCCCCTTCCCCCCTCTCTCCCTCCCCACTCTTCCCCTCCCCACCCTCCACGCGTCCACCATGAAAGATTATCCCGTTAACATCGTATGTGCGTGCATCGTCGACGAGGCCATACCGTCGCGGATCGAGCGCAGCGACCTCCTCGCGCTGGAGGATGTCGAGGGGGTCGATGCGCGCTGCGCGGTGGCCGTGCGTGCGGAGGGCGTCGGCGTAGCGCAGGAGGGGCGCGTTGGTGGCGCGGTTGTGCAGTTGGGCGGGGGTGTCTGTGGTCACACATCAACATTAATATTAGACGCATTGCAAGCGTATACGGAGCGGGGCTGGGATGGGAAGGTGGGAGAGTGGGGAGAGGAGGGGACATACAATCAGGCAGCTCAAACGAGCGAGGCTTGCGGAACCCAAAGGACTCGTCGTGGTACCCTCTCCCGCGCACGGCCTGTACCAGCCCTCTTCTCGCCTTCATGCTCCTAGTCCGAAGTGACGTCGACATGCTCACCATCCTGTTCGACGCGTCGCTGTTCTTGGAGGCGTCGAGGAGGCGTGGATGGAGGCGTGGATGGAGGGGTGAAGAGAGCACGCTTATATATAGGCCATGTCGAGGTGGGCCGAGTTTCACGGGCGGACCATCGTATGTAATTCTGGCAAGAACCTCAAAGTCACAGGACTCGTCACGACGCGAGTATTTCAAGTCCCGTGCGGCGTCCACAACAGCTCTCTTTAAATTTGGAGGACAACAGACAGACAGTGAATGCAATAAATATATAGCCCACAACGCCAACGCCAACCCTCACAGCCCCAACCGAGCCTTATTCCCCGCCTTCACGTACAGCGTCATCGGTACAACTGTTCGCTCAAATTGTCAGCCTACTATACGCGGGATACAGAATATAGAAGGCGGCGCAAAACACTCACTCATTCCGAGCACCCAGACGAGCGTACGCAGCCCGCCCGACTTGTTGATGTATACATAGTTGTACAGCACGCGCAACGTGAGGCTTTTCACGCGTCGTTTCGTCCATCATTTCGTGTCGTGTCGTGTGGTCAATGCGTCGTATCGTCAGTGCGTCGTCGTTCGTGTCATTGATCGTGTCGTCGTATCGGGCATTGTCAACCGTGCGTCGTCAGTTGCGCGCATTGAAGCAGGATAGACAGGAAAGTACGCACAAAATAACCGAAGCAACATTCAACGTCCACGCATCCAGCCCCGCCTGATTGCCCGCCAGTATCGCGCCAATCCACACCGGCAGCATCTCGTTCCCGTTCTGATGCGCCCCCTCCATCCGCGCAATCCGCGCCGCGAACTCGGGCGAGATGCCTTCTTTGCCCGCCAGTCGGTCGAGGTTGGCGCGCGGGTTCACACTGTGCCCCGTATTAACATTCAGATCCACTGCTCGTAGACTTTAATATTAATTGAAACAACGAAACGCACTTGTTATACCCAATCGTACTCTTCAGCGCGCGCAGCTTCATGTTCATGGGCCAGTACGCGGCGAACCATGCCAAAGGGAGGGAGTACAGGGAGAGCGGGGTGGTTAGGAGGGAGGACATCGTTCGCTGGCCGGTATTCTTCAAGTTTCAAGTTAGATGGTTACTTCGAGTTTGCTGGTTACTGTAGGGGCAATAGGTGTAAAGGAGTGTGGTGGTAAGAGTGAGAGCCGGTGCTCGAGCTCGTTGCTTTTGATATACGCCGCCACCCATTCATCACGGCTGCCGCTGCCCGCGTCGTCGGCGCCTGCATACGAGTTGTCGTCGACGATCACACCGTTCCTAGACTGAGCGCATGATGCGTGGCTTCGTTTGATTGGGATTTGGGACCCGGGGAAAACGCTGCCGGTACAGTGCACACGAGAGCGATGGACGAGGCTGTGCAGACGCGCTGAAGGAGACGGCATAGATGATAGAAGGAGAGGCAGATAAAGACGTAGTCTCCCGTAGGCAGCCCTGGAGAGTGAAAAGAAGGATTAAGGACGCGTCTCGACGCGTTCACGGTTCCAAAGACACTCGTGAATACACTGCACGTATACAGAGTACTAGTACGTATACTAGTATGTCTACAGATGAGTATAATGTTCGATAACCACAGGTTGAAGATAGCGATATTCAAAATCAACTGGCGACATCTTATCATGTCGACGCCGCTAAGTTAATAGTTATCAAGTCGACGCCTCCTGCGCCTCTTTTTCCTGGATAGCAAGCCACTCGGTCTCCAGGATTCCCCTGGTAGCGACACGACGCGGTGAGTACAGATATCGATGCAACGGTGGGATGGGAGGTGTAAGGTGAATTGGACGGGACGCACATTATGATGGTATCCCACCACTGCCCCTCCAACCACGTATTCTTCCTCTTCACGCCCTCATACACAAATCCGCTGTCACCCACATAGATCATAAATCAGCCTCTGTCGGCGTCGCTCAACCGAAACACATCAGGCTCATAGCACTCACGCTTTCTCATAAACCCTCCTCGCCCCCGCATTCCCCTCCGCCACCGCCAACCCCACCCGATGGAACCCATACCTCTTGAAAGCCATCCCCAGCGTCCACCGCATCGCCTCCGTGCCGTACCCCATCCCCCTGGTACGGCCGCCCGATTATTATGCCGACGCCGGTGGTGCGGTTTTGCGAGGAGGAGGCGTCGGGAGGCGGGAGGTCTACGATGCCGATGGGGGGTGGGGGAGGTGGGGGAGGG
>KN832562.1:881327-977830 GCA_000827205.1 Plicaturopsis crispa FD-325 SS-3 | reverse complement strand
GCTACATTGTACGTGTACGTGTCATTTCTTCTTCTCTGATTTCTCGCGAGGACCCTCCTCTCCCTGTAGCGCAAACCATTCCTCCTCGAGAATTCCCCTGCGCAGACGGTCATCGACGCGACCATAAAACAACTGCATACGAAGGATGGAACGTCATACACACATAGCCACGGTGGCGTGGCCAGTGACTGTGCGGTTTCTTTACTACTGGCAGTTCGACGCAGTGCCGTCTGCAGATCCCCGAAGACGTCTTCCGCTCCCCGCGGCTCCTCTACCGCGCGTGGGACGAGAAGACCGACGCGCCGATCCTGCACGAGTGGCTCCAGGACCCGCACACGCTCGCGTATATGTGGCCCAAGGCTATCAAGTGCGTTCCTTCGCGTCGTCCAATCTAATGTCATATATGGAACTGACGGACGTGTGGTGTGGTGCGCGGAAAGACCTGCAAGCATGACGACAGCGGAGGGCTGGACGAAATACGCCTCCGTCGCGCTTCTCCTCGTCGTAGTCTGCCTCCCCTCCCCCACCTCCCCCACCCCCATCGGCATCGTAGACCTCCCGCCCCCCGACGCCTCCTCCTCGCAGAACCGCACTACCGGCGTCGGGATCATCATCGGGCGGCGGGGGTACGGCACGGAGGCGATGCGGTGGACGCTGGGGATGGCGTTTAGGCGGTATGGGTTCCATCGGGTGGGGTTGGCGGTGGCGGAGGGGAATGCGGGGGCGAGGAGGGTTTATGAGAAAGCGTGAGTGCTATGAGCCTGATGTGTTTTTTGAGGGTGACTGATGTTGTGTGTGGGTGGGTGGGTGATATGTTGGGGGTGATAGCGGGTTCGTGTACGAGGGCGTGAAGAGGAAGAATACGTGGCTGGAGGGGCAGTGGTGGGATACCATCATAATGTGCGCCCAATCCAATTCACCTTACACCTTGCATCCTACATCCTATCGTCGCCTCTGTACTCAACATTTCGCTTGCAGGGGAATCCTGGAGACCGAGTGGCTTGCTAATTAGGAAAAAGAGGCGCAGGAGGCAAAGGCGGCGGCGTCGACATGATAACAAAGGCGACGTCGACTTGATAGGATCGTCGACATGATTGGATGTCCAGTGTCCAAACGTTCACAACTGATTTCGATTTTCAATATCGCTATCTATCTTGTGGCTGTTGCGTGACTCTGAAATTGAATATCGGATTCGGCACCGATGCGACTTTGCAAGGCACCGCGCACTTTCCCTGCATCCAACCTGCATCGATATCCATGCATCAACATCCTATATTTCCTATCATGCTGGTAGCTCGATGCGCAAGTATTGGTACTAGCGTCTGACTCGACTCGCTCTACTTAGCTGATAGGACGACCACGCCGCCGACTCGTCCGCATCTTACAAAATGGCCCGGGCCCGCTGTTCTGGGTACGCGTCAATCACTTTGCTAGCACCGCGTAAATCTCTATTCAACGAGTACAGCCCCTTCGGTCGGTGTTCATCGATGAGGCCCAGGAGATCGCGGTATAAAGGTCCTGCAGGTGCGCTGAACATCACTGCTACCCTTCATCTCTCACAGCTCACCTTACACTTGAACTCACCTTGAACTTTGAACTCACCTCGAACTTTGAACTTTGAACTTTGAACTTTGAACTTTGAACTTTGCGACATGCAGCAGCCCCTCCGCCCCTCAGTCCCGAAAGACCTCTTCCGCTCCGAGCGGCTGGTGTACCGCGCGTGGGACGCGGCCACGGACATCGACGCGGTGTATGAGTGGCTGCAGGACGGGGAGACGGTCACGTCGATGTCGCCGCGCATGATCACGTACGTCCGCGTATCCCGTTCTCATTCCGTACATCTATAACCTATACTTCGACACGGCAGACTACAGAGCAAACAAGACGTCCAGGAATACTGGACCAAGCGGTCCAAAACCGCGCTCTTCTTGTACGTCCCTCCTTCCCCTCCCTCTTCCCATCCACTCACCTCCACCAGCGCCGTAATCTGCCTCCCCTCTGCTTCAAATCCACCTTCCAGCCCGCAACCCATCGGCCTAATCGACCTCTGGCCCATCGACCCCACCCTCGCCCACTCGCGCACCACCACCCTCTCCATCATCCTCGCCCCCGCCTTCCAGTCGCGCGGCTTCGGGACCGAGTCGGTTAGGTGGATACTGGGGTGGGCGTTCAGAAGGCTGGGGGTGCACCGCGTGGGTTTGATTGCGGGTGGGTGGAATGCGAGGGCAAGGGGGGCTTATGAGAAGGCGTGAGTACCCTACCGTGTTTTCTTGGGTGTGAGATGGTAACGGTACGCGTGTTGTAGGGGATTCACGTATGAGGGGACGACAAGGAAGGTGCTTTTCCGGGAGGGGAAGTTTTGGGATGTCATTAATATGTGCGTGTCTCGTTTCTCCCCACTATCCTCCGTGTGCTTGGGGTATACTCGGACGCTTACGGGCTATGTGCATGCAGGGGTATACTCGAGGAAGAGTGGTTCGCTGCGCAAGAGAAGGCGGAAGCTGAGCGGAGGATAGAGGCGGCGGAGGGGAGCTCGTAGCACGACGCGCGAATGAAGATAGAGTGCGCGGGCGCGAGACGCGTCGTCTAGAGATAGCGTGCAGTATGTGGTCAGATAATGTTCACCTGTGAACTAACTGTTCGTATGCTTCACGGATAGATGTCATTCGTTTGAAAACTAGACCGTCCGCAAAACCTGACAAGTTCTCCGACCCATGCATACGTACGCACGTCCAATGTGAGCCGCACGAACTCGTACACGGGTTGCGTCTCGTTCGTTTGAAAACGTAGTGCTATGTATACGTGCAGTGCTTCCCGGATGTCCTCGAAATGCAGTAGCGCCCTGGCCATGTGCATTCACGATTTCGGTGCACAGTCAGCTCTCGATTTATCACGCCATCTGATAAGATGAATCGCACTGCGTGGCCGTTCCTCTCGTCTCTGTCTCTTGTCTTATCAACTGCGGACTGCAAGAACTGCAATCAAGCACTGCGCAGGTACTCACCGCACCATCTATACATACACCTCAAGCCGTCCCACTTCCTCTGTGCTCAGTACGTATACCATCTACGCGCGAATTGAACCATGGCAGCCCCGAACATCCCCTCCGACATGTTCCACCCCGCCTTCGGCCGCCTCGTCTACCGCGCCTGGGAGGACACGGACGTCGACCACCTGTTCGTGTGGCTCCAGGACCCGGTGACGCTCACGATGTCGAGTGCGCAGGCGCCCATGTACGTCCCTTCTGCTCTCCAACCTTATTCGCAGTGTTATTGTGCTAACACAATGCAGCCCGCGCAGCAAGAAGGAGCTATTAGAGAAATGGACGCACCGCGCAGCAACGTCCCTCCTCTGGTACGTCCCCTCCCTCCCTCTTGCCCTACCTCTTACCGTCTCCCCTTCCACCTTTCCCCTCCACTAGCATCGTCGCCTACCTCCCCTCCCCCTCCCCCTCCCCCTCCCCCTCCTCCACACCCCTGCCCATCCTCCCTGCCCATCGCCCTCGCCTCTCTAGCGCCCCTCGACCCGCTTCTCCTGCACAATCGCACCACAAGTATGTCAATAATAGTCGCCCCCTCCCATCAAGGGAAAGGGTACGGCACGGAGGTGACGAAATGGGTGCTCGAGCAGGCTTTTATGAGGCTGGGGGTGCATCGGGTGACGCTGGGGGCGGCGGCGGGGAATGTGGGTGGGAGGAGGGTTTATGAGAAGGCGTGAGTCGTCCTCGTGATATTCAAGTTACGTGTGGTGTGGTGGGGACTAATGGGTGTGGGACGGGGTACACAGGGGATTCAGACTGGAGGGCGTGCACAAGAAGGCGGGGTGGCGCGAGGGGGCGTGGTGGGATGCTATCTCCATGTGCGTACGCGTCTCTATGTGGCTCCGACCTGTCTACGAATTGGTGGTGTGGATGGCTGACCGGCAAAACGTGTACAGGGCGATTTTGGAGGAGGAGTGGTTTGCTATGCGGGAGCAGGAGAGGAAGGAGCAGGAGGAGAAGAGTGGTGGTGGTGCATTGTCGTCGGATGCGGAGGTGTCGTATTATCCGTTGAGTCGGGGACGATACTAGGTGTTAAATAATGTAGTTCTTTTGGATTTCGCTCGCAAGTTCGACAAGATCAATATTGACATTGGGCGTCCGTTTCTCCGTGCTATGTGCCTTTGTCTCAAATCCAACATGGACACTGTATACTTAGCACCGCACGTATGTCTTCAGAATAAAAATTCGATTACACGGCGCGGAAAGGTCCAGGGTTAACGCAGTTTGAAATGATTAACGATATGCACGCGTAGGTCGCGTTCTAATCACGTCTGCGATGCACCAGCTGCTGCTTCAATCTGCGAAACGCCCGCAGCTGCAGTCTGCGATGCACCAGCTGCAGCAGCCGTCTGCGATGCACCAGCTACGGCAGTCTGCGATGCACCAGCTGCAGCCGTCTGCGAAACGCCCGCAGCTGCAGCCGTCTGCGATGCACCAGCTGCAGCCGTCTGCGATGCACCAGCTGCAGCCGTCTGCGATGCACCAGCCGCCGCTTCCTGCGATGCACCAGCTGCACCTTCCTGCGATGCACCAGCTGCACCTTCCTGCGATGCACCAGCTGCACCTTCCTGCGAAGCACCAGCCGCAGCCGTCTGCGACGCACCCTGAGCTTCAATCTGCGATGCCTCTGCACCAGCTGCAGTCTTCTTCCGCTCCTGCAGCGCAAACCAGTCCTCCTCCAGTATTCCCCTGTCCGTGTCCGCGAAATTAGCGCACGGTACTCCAACGCAAGCATACTCCGACGCGAAAGGTAGGGCTGGAGAACAGGAAAACGGGAAACTTGAACGCACATGTTAATGGTATCCCAGAACTTGCCCTCCCTAAACAACGCCTTCCGATTCGTCCCCTCCAACACGAAGCCCCTGTAGCACCACCCACACCACCACCACACCACTCTATCAGTCCCCACCCCACATTAACACAAGCTAAATCGAACGACTCACGCTTTCTCATAAGCCCTCCGCGCGCCCACATTCCACGGCGACGCGCTCAGCGCCACGCGGTGCAGCCCCAGCCTCATAAACGCCTGCTCGAGGATCCACCCCACCGCTTCCGTGCCGTAGCCAAGGCGCTGGTGGGAGGGGGAGATGAGGACGGAGAGGGTGGTGGAGCGATTGTGCGCGAGGGAGGGGAGGGGAGGGGAGAAGTCGATGACGCCGATGGGCGTGCCGGGGAGAGGGGAGGAAGGGGAAGAGGGGGAGGGGAGGGTTATTACCGCGCTGTGTGGGAGGGATGAGCGGATGTGGAAGGGGAGAGGATGCATGCATGGACGGACGTACCAGAGGAGCGCTGCGGGCGCGCGTTCGGCCCAGTGCTCTGCCAGCTCCTTCTTACTCCTTGGACTATTCATTATTTCCCTAACAGTTAGCGCGACGCCGAAAGAAAAAAACACGGTAACGCACTAAGGCGCGCGCACAGACGACTTCGTAAGCGTCACCGGATCCTGCATCCACGCGAATACGTGGTCGACGTCGCCGTCCTCCCATGCACGGTACACGAGCCGCTCGGAGCGGTGCATGTCTGACGGGATGTCTGGGGCTGCCATCTCTTCGTGTAGGGTGTTTAGTAAAACGGCGTGCGTTCGAGTTCAACGGGTGACGGGTAGAGGGTTATATGGCGACGGGTACCTCCGCAGTGCTACTCGCTTGAGTCAGAGTGACCGGCTCCGTAGTAAGCAGCAGCCTAGACCTTGTGGATATGGCAGGCAGATTTACGATGTGGGACCATATTGTCCTACAGATACGGAGAAGGAGGAGAGTGACAGCGCGCGGAGACGAACAGATGATGAATGATCTTATCAGATTACGTCCGCTATCTGGCTGCTGCGCAGTGCGTGTGCCACCCAACCGTAAACGCGTAACAACCGTGACAACGCAAGGTACGCAAAGTTCAAACCGTTTACACAAGTTGGGCTCACGCAATCCGGTCATACAGAGGCCTCGCATCCAATACCTCGTCGCAGGCCTGCAGCCGTGACACTGCTTTCAGCCTTGCTCTGCACTTTCGCGCAACTGCTCCGCTGGACCCCGTCTCGAAGTCCCGTCCACTGATACCTAGGGACCTGCCGGTGATTTGTTACACGTTACTGCTCAGTGAGTGCGTACAACAGTACAACGAAAAAATTCTGTTCTTTCTTCTTGCGTCCTACCATGGCATCCCGGAACACGGTTTCAAGCCCCACAGCAGACGTGGGCGTGGCACTGACTCGAAGATCTCTCAAACGGACACTGTCGAGGACGGCATGCAAATGACCTCAAGCGATATGCAGCAAGCCTCAGACCGGGGCGCGTCTATCGATGTCAATGTCAACCTGCACCTGCGCCGCCGGATAGTCTCGACACCCCGCCCGAACACAGAGTTCAGCTCGACTTGGAGCCTCGAATTGCTGTGGGCCGCCCACGATGTCCTCATAGGTACGTGTTAACTATCTGAATCTCCAGGCGCTTGCTCATGTCCGCAGGTCACCGCGACCGATTCTCACCAGCCGTGATCTTGCATCGCGACATCCGAGTCAGCGCGCAGAACATCCTCCGATCCATGATTGCGGCGGTCCAGGAAAAAACGCGGCATCCTGGTAGATCTCGACTCCGCTGTCGCGCGCAGCCGTCTCACAAGCTCCCGCAGACACGACCTCAGGACGGTACAGCGTCTCTGCCCATATCCGACTAACGAGTATACAGGGATCCTATGCATTTCAGTCGGTCCAGGTGCTGCTTAGTAGGCCACCTTCCACACACGTATCTCGACGACTTGGAGTCAATCTTCTACCTGTATGAGGCGCTTGGAAAGCACGTCGCCAAACGGCCGCCTTTTCTAGGTAATTGGGAGACGCTCCCGGCGGAAATCGCTGCAGGTATCAAGTTCGCATTATTCCTGACTCGGTCTGCGCGTAAGTAGTACTATGCCAGAATTGCCCACTTATTTCGACTGCCAGTCCGTTCCGAACGCTACTCACCGGCATCAAAGACGCAGATCACTGTGCGGGAGGCCAATCCAAGCGCAACATGGACCGACGAGGAAGTTGCAGGACATCGCGCGACGTGTAGCGAGTACTGACAGACACAGGCAGCAAAACCGGAGAAACCGACAGAAACCCACCAGGCTAGAAGTTACATATTGCTCAGCTCACTTACTCTCCGATACTGACCGTAGAACAGACTCCAGAGGACACCTTCGACGCGGGGTCCACGACGCGAGTTTCCTCTCGCCGTCATGTAGAAAAAGGTGATCGATTGTTTATCTCTTCTTCCCTGGTCTACGCAATTTACCTGTGCACATTCAGTATCATTGTCAAGTAATACAACATGTGCGCTATGAGCAGTGGCTTCAGCCATGGATTCCGCCGCCGCCGCGATGATGGATGATGGCCACAGTCTCACAGTATACTATATCCTGGAGTTCCGACGCCTACTTCAAGTCCACATATCCCGCGGACGCTTGTCCGTGAATTGAACGGGTCAAGGAACGATCTAACAAGATCATTCGTCTTCCTCGTATCTCCAGGCCCACCTTGGAATTCTGCTTGCCTGCCATATGCACAGAGTCTATAGGCTGCTTGCTACGGAGCCGGTCGCTTTGGCTCGAGCCCATATAACCCACCTTACCCCGGCCGTCGCAACATTAACACATCGTGGCGAACGCAACATTAACACGCCGTAGAACCCCTTGCGCGCAACGACGAGATGGCAGCCCCGAACATCTCAGCGGACATGCACTCGTGTACCGCGCATGGGAGGACGCGGGCGTCGAGCACGTCTTCGCGTGGATGCAGCCTGAGGATCTGGTGATGCAGCCTGAGGATCCGGTGACGCTCAAAGAGTCGTCTGTGCGCGCGCCCTAGTGCGTTCCTTTCCGCTCTATCTTGCCGCTCTACCACTCTGCCACTCTTTTTCGTTCGTTCGTGCGTGGCGCTGGGCTGACGGGGAGACGATGCATACAGCCCGAGGAGCAAGAAGGAACTGGCGGAGCACTGGGCCGAACGTGCTCTGGTACGTCCTTCCGTCTAAGCCTCGAGTACCAGTCTGAGTGACCAATGCCCCGCGTTAGCGCCGTCGTCTGCCTCCCCGCCCCCTCCTCCCCCTCTTCCCCTCTCCCCGGCACCCCCATCGGCGCCATCGACTTCTCCCCGCCCTCCCCCGCCCTCTTCCACAACCGCTCCACCACCCTCTCCGTCCTCATCGCCCCCGCCCACCAACGGCACGGAAACCGTGGGGTGGATCCTCGAGCAGGCGTTTTTAAGGCTGGGGATGCACCGCGTCGTCGTGGAATGTCGGGGCGCGGAGGGCTTATGATTAAGCGTGAGTCGTTCTAGCATATGACGTTGGTATTGTGAGCTAAGGGAGAGAGGGTAGGGGATTCGTGTTGGAGGGCACGAATCGGAAGGCGTTGTTTAGGGAGGGGATGTTTTGGGATACGATTAACATGTACGTTTCCCGTCCTACCCCTCGCGTTGGACTGGGAGTGCCGTGGGCTGATTTCGCGAGCACGGCACGCAGGGGAATTTGGAAGAGGATTGGTTTGCGCTGCAGGAGCGGAAGAAAGCCAGTGCTGCGGCGGAGGCTGGTGCGTCGCAGGAGGCTGCGACTGGTACATCGGATGTGCAGGAAGCTGCAGCGGGTGCATTGGATTCGCAGACATGATGCAGCGGGGGCGGCTGGTGCATCGCAGACTGAGGCTGCAGCTCCGAGTCAGGCCCCAGGTATCGCAGGCATGATACGCGACCCACGCATACTAGTTCCTACAACGCGCATTGTAATACATGCACCCTTTCGCGCACCAGGCCAATCGAATCTACTCATATCTTGGATCCGGAGACATACGTGCGTACGTCGTGGCGGGTGATATGTCCGTTGTTGCTTGGCTCTATGCTCCATAGCAAGATAGATACGAGAGTGGTGGTGGTTAAACGCAGCACCGTTGAGTAGGTTCAGAGAGTCCCGTCCAAGCTTCAAGGTATCGTGATCTTGCAATGAGGAATGTATATGTGACAACGAGCATCGACGTACGTACAGCAGCACAAATCTAAGGAAAACATTGAGGCGAGACGAAATGTCCGCGAGAGGCGTACGAAAGCAAACACGACGACTGAAAGCAAACGCGACAACTGAGAGCGATACGACAGCAGGATGTTATAGAGCAAGATCGACAAGGACCGCGTGCTCACGCTACTCTGGCCGCCTCCCTCCTTGCCAGCTCGGCCGCGATGCGCGCCTCCATCTGTGCCTCCATTTCCGCCATTGCCTGCTCAGCTGCCCTGGTCCGCTCCTCAGCTGCCCTGGCCCGCTCCTCAGCCGCTCTATCTCGCTCGTCTGCCCTCCTGGCCTGTTCCTCGGCCCGTTCCTCAGCTGCCCTGGTCCGCTCATCAGCAGCTCTAGTAGCCGCAGCGATTTCCGCAGCATGTTCCTGTTCACGTGCATTGATCCGCTACAATCCGGAAATTCAGTCACACAAAGATGGGAAGGGAAATGGCAGGCTTACTTGCACCGCTGCAGGCCACGTCCTCTCCTCAAACAACTTAACAAGGGCCAGAACCACCGAATCGGGCGGCTGCCCGATGGAAACGTTGGTAAACGCAACGCGGCCCAAAAGCGGCGGCCTCGGGTTAGGCACGAAGTCCTTCGACGTATCGCGCACAATGCGCGTGAACAGCTCGTACAGCAAACTCCCGAAAAAGTAACATTGAGTCTTCTGCAGGTGATACTGGGGGAACTCATCGTGCACCAAATTCGCCATCTCCACGAGCTTCATGCACGACCTCTCCGCGAAGTTCATGTCGACCTCGAACGTGCGCAGCCGCTTAGCGTTGCGCCCGAGGAGCAGCGCCTCGGGCGTCGCCGCGAGCGTCACCTTGTCGTACGCGGGCACGGCGCTCGAGCTGGAGATGGAGGAGTTGTGCGAGGCGGTCTGCAGGGAGTGCGTGGAGTAGGAGGAGAGCGTGCGCAGGTCGCTGTCGGACATGGAGCGCGCGTGCTGCACGGCCGTGGGCTGGGTGCAGCGCTCGAGGATGAGCGCGCCTTCGCCGCTGCGCCCGTCGGGCTCCTCGTAACTCACGAGCGCGAGCACGAACTCGTGTGTGGCGGGCCGGCTCCTGTGTTTGTACTGCTTGAGATGGGTGATTTGGTACGTGCTGTGATTCTTGTAGGAAAGTAGGCGCTCGGTGAGGGCGTCCAGGGGCCATTCCTTGGGCACTTCGTTGAAGAAGCGCATATCGTGTTGGGGTGTAGATTCCGTCATGGCGAGGCGCAGGCGGTGGAGGAGGAGACGGGCACGGAGCCAGACTTCAGAGAGGAGGAAGAGCATGGTTTACTGTCGATATAGATATAGTACAGATATGAGCCTGCTGGCAGCGTGAAGAGTCGTGGGCTTGTCGTGGGCACATTATGGTTTTGCGCAGGGTGCTGAACTGCCAGTTGCCGTACACGCACGAGCCTCGTGTTTGACCGTAACGGCTCCGAATTGGAAGCTGCGGTATCTTTCTTGGTGCTTTCTTGCTTTCTTGAGACACTTGAGCGTTCGACGTGTAAACGGCATGGTTCGGAGAGGTATACAGATATGATCGATAGTGACCGTACCAGAACAGAATCCAGATAATCCAGAGGACACGGCGAACTCGCACTTCGACGCGGGGTCCACGACGCGAGTTTCCAGGAGTTTCCTCTCGCCGTCATGTAGAAAAAGGTGAACAGCCACTTTATATCTTCTCTGGAGTACGCAACTTACTTGTGCACGTTCAGTATCAAATAATACAGCAATTGCGCTATGAGCAGTGGCTTCAGCCATGTATTCCGCCGCTGCCGCAGCGATGATGAATAATAGCCACAGTCTCCCAGTAGTCTCCTAGAGTTCCGACGCCTACTTCAAGCCAACTGGTAAAGCAACCGTACTGGCCGCCGGCCATGCCACCGTGACTTTCTCTTCTCTATCGATCTGATACTGCCTGTCAAGACCCTCCACGCGTCGGGCATGCCTTACAACTCGTGCATGAACGAGGTATGCTTGTCTTGTCCAGAACGACGATCCTGCAAATGCGGCAGAGGCTGACGCACACACTATGGCATGCAGGTAACAGACGCTGCGGATCGCGATTGCATCCTGCTAGTAGACTTCCGAGTCCGAGTCCGCGGTGCGATGTTCTGTGTCGTCTTGTGCACGCGCCGATTCCCCGCATGCACTCTACGCTGTGTCATCCTCAGCGCCGCGCAAGCCTGCGTATCCAAATCCTCTGCATGCCACCCAATTGCGGTCGTCACGCACCGATTCCACCGGCTCGCACTCATTCAGCCGTACCCCAGATATTTCGCGCGGAGGGAATGCAACATCTTCCACCGTTGCCGTTTTCGCTACATTGTATGTGTACGTGTCATGTCTTCTTCTCTGATTTCTCGCGAGAACCATCCTCTCCCTGTAGCGCAAACCATTCCTCCTCTAGAATCCCCCTGCGCAGACGGTCAGCAACGCGACCAAAAAACAACCGCTTACGAACGACGGGAAAATACACACACATTTGGATTATATCCCAAAAGCGCCCCTCCCTGAACACGGCCTTCCTGCTCGTCCCCTCAAGCGTGAACCCGCTATGTAGGCAAGCAAGTTAGAACGCGTCACAATCGAGTTACTGTATGAGCCGCTGATTCGACAGTCCACGTACGCTTTCTCATACGCCCGCCGCGCCGCTGCATGCCAGCCGTGCGTGCTCAGAAACACGCGGTGCAGGCCCAGGCGCATGAACGCCATCTCCAGCGCCCACCTTACCGCCTCGGTCCCGTACCCTTGGCCGTGGAACCGCGGGCCGAAGAATACAGACAGCTCGGTGGTCCTGTTGTGCGCGAGCGCGGGGTCGGTGCCCGCGAGGTAGACTAGCCCGATCGGCGTCCCTGCGGCTAAGGGATCCGCCTCGGATGGCAGGCACACAATCGCACTGATGCACAAGTTCAGTCCTGGTGTACTTATGTGTAGCGCAGTGCAAGCTGGACTCGCCGGAGGAGTGCTGCAGAAAGCCACGCGTTCCACGGACCCGACATGTCGTGCTTGCTTTGCGGTCTGCCAGTCGTGTTTGTGTTTCCGGCGGTCAGATGGGAGCTCATAACGACTGTGTGGACTTGTACGCACTTGGGCGCCCGGCGGGAGAGGCTGGACGCGAACTGCGGGTCCTGCATCCACGACACGATGTGGTCCATGTCGGGCTCCTCGTACGCCCGGTAGACGAGCCGCGCAGTGCGGTACATGTCGCTCGGGATGTCTGGCACCGACTGCATCGTACGTACTGTACAGATCTAGAGGTCAGTTGAATGGGGCGGAAGTTGGGATGTGGTCAACTATCGATACTTAGTAAGTATAGTGGCCTCTGGTTGAGTCACATTCGGAGGTACTTGGGATGATTCAGGATGTATGACCATATGCATGGTTGAACGAGGAACACGCAAACCTGTCAGACTCAAAGTTAAATATCGATGCACCGATCGGAGACGAGAGAGATACTGGGTTTCCCGTGTTGCTCCTGCTCTTCATCGCGGCGCTATCTGCTGAATGCTAGCTTCCTTCGCAACTCTCGTGTAGATATCAGCTTTTCATTATTTCAACATCCAGGTCCACGCCTCACGCTCTCTGTCGACTCGTTATTATGCCCAATGGACCGTTCCGAGATCGTCTGAAGGATACCAGGGCTTACTAGTTGCAGAGACGTCGGAGGCGAACGAAAACAGCATGTATTCCACGAATGCCACATGTGTATCAACCAGGAAGATGAGAGCAGCGACGGCCAGTCCCACAAATGAGTCGTCTGGTCGAGAATAAACGGCTGGGTCCATAGAATACTCCATGGTGTTGTTGCGTTCGTTCGCTCTCCTCCACACCCTACACTCCCGCCCCCGTCCCTCTCGCCTCATCGCGCCACCTGCGCGCCAGTCCGTGCCTGCGTCCGCGCGGCCAATCCCTGTATCTGGAGAGGCGCACCGTTCGCACTCGCCCGCCCGTTGCTCTGGTACACGATCTGGCCCTGTGCCGGCTGCTGCTGCTGGGGCGGCCGCGCGGGGCCTTGCTGCCGCTGCAACTGCTGCTGCTGCGATGTCTGGCCCTGCACGCCCGGCTTCTGCCCGCCGCTCTCGTCCGCGGTGCCCGGCGCGACGTAGAGGCCCTTGTCGATCTGCTGCGGGATGGGCATGATCTCCGTGCCGAGCTCCTGCTCGATGCGGTACAGGTTGAACCTGTCCTCGTACGTGACGAGGTTGATGGCGAGCCCGAGGTGTCCGAAGCGCCCCGAGCGGCCGATGCGGTGGAGGTACGTCTCGGAGTTCTTGGGGAAGTCGAAGTTGATGACGACGTTCACGGCTTGAATGTCGATACCGCGCGTGAGGAGGTCCGAGCAGACGAGGTTGCGGCACACGCCGTTGCGGAAGTCGTGGAAGACGCGGTTGCGGTGCGCCTGCAGCATCTTGGCGTGCGAGTAGAAACACGAGTAGCCGAGCTCCGTGACCTTTTTGGCGAGCAGCTCGACGCGGTTGGTGGAGTTACAGAAGATAATGGACTGGTTGATTTGGAGCTGCGACGATATGAGCAACACGTACGACCGGGACGTACAGACGCGGACATACCTTGGAGAACAGTGTGTTGAGACAGTGCACCTTTTGTCGCTCCTCGACGTAGGCGTAATATTGCGTGACACCACGCAGGGTCAGTTCGTCCATGAGATTGATCTCGTATGGTTGATTCATATGTTTGTCCTGCGCCAAAATTAGTACTCGTGCACATAATGAAATTGACGCGACGCGCCTTGAAGTCTTTCACGATCATGGGGAAGGTAGCGCTGAAGAGCATGACCTGACGGTCGCTTGGGCAGAAGCTTAACAGTTGCTCCATGACCGGTGCAAACTCGGGCGACAGCAGCTTGTCCGCCTCGTCCATCACGAACACCGGGCACTCGCTCAGGTCCGCCACACTCTTCCCCGCAAGATCCAGTATACGTCCAGGCGTGCCGACGAGCACGTGCACGGTTTCGCTAAGACGCAAAATGTCGTCCTTGAGCGTCGTGCCGCCCGTCGTGACCATGACCTGCACGCCCATGTGCTTCCCGAGCGCCTTGCACACCTGACTTGTCTGCAGCGCGAGTTCGCGCGTGGGCACGAGGAGGAGGGCCTGGATCTTATTCTTCTGTACGTCGACCTGCTGCAGTGCGGGTATGACGAAGGCGGCGGTCTTACCCGTGCCGTTCTTGGCGCGAGCCAGGACATCGCGTTTTGTCAGTGCGGTAGGGATCGCTTCTTCTTGGATGGGCGAGGGCTTCTCAAATCCGGCCTCGAATATGCCCATGAGGAGCTCGCGCCGGAGGAACATGTCCTCGAATTCGATGCCCTTTGTTGCGGTGACATCTTCAGTTTGTGGGCGGGCGTCTTTGGGTGGCGCGCGAAGCCCTGCTTTCCAGGGCTCGAGGGATGTTGGGGTGGAGCTAGCGGGGCTAAGGCAGGACTGTTAGACTCATATTTCACATATCCAAAGTCGAAAACTCACGTGGAGGAGGAAGAGGATTGTTGTTGCGACATTGCGATATGTTATTGGAAATTCAGAGTTGGGTGGCGTTCAGGGTAAGATATTGTAGGCGTTATTGAGACGTGCTATAGTCTTTGTTATAGTTGTATAATGGATGGCACAAAATCTGCAGCGGTCGACGAAGGTGCGGCACAGAAAAAAAGGCAGGAGGTGATCGTGTGGTGTACGCGCAAGCGTAGCGGTCGAATTTGGAGGTCGGGAAAGTTGACCGATTTATGAGTAAGTTTGGAGCAGTTATGTAGGCTATAGTTGAAGCCAGGCGGCGGCGGCGAACGCGCAGTAATTCAAGGTAGGAAAAGCGTTTGGTGGGAGGAGGCAGGCAAAAGAAATTCCAGGTTGGCTTGCCAAGTTTGCCTCTGCAAAACCGACTTCGCACGGTTTCGCTTGCAACTGTCGCGACGTGCGCCGTAATTCTTTTGCCTCCCTTTTGCCTGCTGGTCAATGTAGGTAAGAATCTGTTATCGTGCTGCCGCATGTCCCCCGACTTCATGCTGTGGTGAAAACTGATTCTGTGCACTTTATGTGTTTGTTTTGCAGAAATTGCAAGGGCCGCAAAAGGGCAACTCAGCGCCACCGGGATTTACCGAGCGCGCAACGCCTACCGATACTTGTTCGAAGCCTGCCAGTGAACGTGCTTGTAAGTCCTACTTCCGTTTGGCATATTTCAAGGCTCCGTAGCCTCCAGGACGACTTGAATAATATCAACATTGCAGAACATGGCCTAGGATCAGCGTGTCGAATTTTTTCGCGTTCAAATTTGAATTGTCCCCATTGGACTGCTCTGATCCAGCCAGAGCACGGTCACTCGGCCGACAGCTTTTATGGTCATGTCCCAGCCACTGTGGACACAGGTCGTGGACATGGGACCTTATCAAAACATCTATAGCTCGCTAAAGCCCCGCGAAGAGGAACCCCCGCATTCCCCACATTTTAGACGCTTACCGCGGACCCTTCTCCGACAGTACGCGAAATGACATCGATAAATGCCCAGCACTAAAGTAAGACTACCTTTACACCTCTTCGACAACCCATAAACAAACCCCCGCCTACTGATACAAAGAATGTCTGCAGATCCTACAGCACGCGCGGAGCTCACGGCGCGTCAGCTCCCCTGCATGACGCTTTCCACCGCGTCAAATCCACTCACAGCACCGCTGCCTCCTCTCCCCGAATCCCTGTCTCCAGCAGAACGCGCTGCAGCGCGATTCGCGGTGCACGGTAATGCCGTCAGTAAGTCTCTTCAACCCATGTTTTCCATATGTATATGATCCTCATATGATGGCGTGCTACAGTCACAGGTGGATCAGGTGCACTAGCACTCGCGACAGCGCGCGCGTTACTCGAACACGGACTGTCGAAGCTATGCCTCATGGACGTTTCGCATCCGGCTGAGGCAGCTGCAGGTCTTGTCCGGGAATTCCCAAATGCACAGGTTCTACCAGCGAAGGTTGACGTACGGGATGCAGCCGGTGTCGAACAGGCGCGTCGTCTCAATATACCTTATATACACCCAGCTAATCTTTCATCTAGGCCATGAATGACGCGAAAGAGAAGATGGGCAGTGTCGATATGTTACTGTGCTTCGCCGGCGTCGTAGGGGCGGCGCACAGCGTAGACTTTCCTGTCGATGACTGGCGCCGCCTCATCGACGTAAACACGACGGGCAGCTGGTTATGTGCCCAAGCCGCCGGAAAGCAAGTATCCTCCGGCTACCACGTACGAACATCGCACCCCAACCCGCGCTGACCAGGTGTCAAACAGGCACATGATCGCGCTGGGCACCGGCGGGTCCATCCTGCTGACCGCCTCTATCTCTGCCCACCGCACGAACTTCCCGCAGCCGCAGGCCGCGTACAATGCGTCGAAGGCAGCGCTGCTCGCGCTGAAGTCGTCGCTCGCGGCGGAGTGGGCACGCTATGGTATCCGCGTGAACTCCATCAGTCCGGGGTATATGGATACTATCCTCAACGAGGGCGAGGGCCTTGAAGTCGGGCGGAGCTCTTGGATGCAGAGAAATCCGATGGGAAGGATGGGGGCACCGGACGAGGTAGCGGGTGTTGCGGTTATGATCTGTGCCCAAAGAGCCGGGAGGTATGTGAACGGAGCGGACTTTGTGGTAGATGGTCAGTACTTTGTTTTGCAATTGATGTGTGCGTGTCCTGAAGGGGCCAAATATCTTCTCCCAGGTGGCGGAACCGTGTTTTGAGCAGCCTCCTTGCAGGCAGAAGTGTATGCCCGGTGTAGTGCAGAAGCCACCATGTTCGTAAGACCTGCCATGAGCAAAGGGAAGGATAGAAGTGAACGTGGACCATGTTTTGTCATTTGGATATCTCGTAAGCCATACAGATGCTGCTTCATGGCCAAGTCTAGCGTACAACGTTCTCCTCCAGTCATTCCAGCTTCAATCTGAAAGAGCGGGCATCCGCCGGACGACTTTTCCCTCGTTCCTCGCATGCACTGCAAGTTTCTCCAGGACAGCAGAATTCGCCCATCGCTCAGGCCGCTCTCGCTTTCCCGTAGCCCAGTAGTAGATGTCCCAGTCCGGCTCATCTAGTAACTATAGAGCAGACGTTCAGCTACAACACCCTATCCATGTCTGCAATGACGTACTTTGTCATACTCCCGCAACTCCTCCTCTTGCATATCGGCCAAGAAATCCCTGGCGAAAGTGCTCAGAAGCAAGTCGCTTTCGAGCGTACCGCGCTTTCGACTCTGATACACGAGGCGTGCGCGCATCGTCGATACCTTCTCGTCTGGACGTGGGAGAGGTACGGGGGGCGGCAGTTCTGAGGGCGTAGCGGTGGCGGCAAGATGCTGAGGCGTGTGCGGTAGCGGCCAGGGATCAGCGTGCAGGCGCGACGTTGTAGACAGCATGCGGCCAAGGTTTTTTGAAGGCTGAGCAAGGGCAAAGCAACGGTGGAAAATCGACATGGTGGTACGGAGGCAAGCTTGACTTTCAGGTGGCTGAGCGTCGGGTGCGCCAACTTGAAAGTTCCCGATCCGGATGCACCACGTGGGAAGTGCCGCCATACGCGACGCGACTGTTTTTCATTTTCTCTCCCGTACCTTCATGTCGTGTGCAGCGATCCACGTCCTTCACTTGGGCTTTGAGGATGTAGGTCTCGACTGTGACCAGACAATACACTGTACTGGCGCACTTCTGCACCGTGAACATTATAGGGAACGTGCGTAAATATCGCATGACAGCAGTTGTACTGACTAGAACACCGGCAGTATGGGAAGCACGTCGTTTCGCCTGCTGGGTGACATCCTGCAGGGTCTCTTAGATGCCAGATATCTCTGGTACGTCCAGGACTTTCTAGTCTAGCTCAACTTTGTCTCACTATTCCTTAGCAGGGTCTTCTCGCCCGACTATCGGAAACATCCAGCTGTCCGTATTCTACAGCAATAGGACACGGCCGCCGTGACGTATCTCCCAGGATGCCCCCTGAGCTCTGAACTATCTAAGTTACGCCAGGGTCATTCAATTAAGGTAGGTGTGCAATGTCCCATTCGCTCGGGTGTGATGCGTTCTCATCACCTTGAAGCAGGGTTCTTCCCATGCAGTGCCTATTTATTCGAAGATAAGTGCGGGCATTTGAAATCCACCCCCCGAATATCCACCGCCTTTTCCATGGTCAATTAATCGTGGATAACGCGCTCGACATCCCCATTTAATCGACGCTCACAGATACGGTTAATCTCCACGATGCAAACGCGCAGCTTGCTCCTGGTCGGACGGTTCCGCTTGCACATATTCGACATGCGAGCACCTTCCGTGATGCTCCATGGTCATGCTTTTCATCCGAATGGTGGGAGCAGGAACAGGAAGCTGTTTGTCCGCCGCGGCAGGGGGCGGCGTGCATGATTCCCCAGGTGTGTATCGCTTCGAAGCTCAGAAGTTCACCGATTTTTATATTGCCCATGACGTGCGTGGCTGAAGCTCACGTATCGTCTTGTTCCTTCCCAGCTATGCCCTTCTATGCCTCTCTTCTCAATGCGTCTACGCTTCCTGTGTCCTTCCGCCGCCGCCGCCGCCACCGCCATGCTGATTACATTTTATCAGTGCACGCATGCGGATCATGCAGTGGCATTGGGGCAGGAGGACACGTCCTCGCCTCATTTCGAGTGCTACACTGAGCTGTGGCGGGAAGATGGCGCAATTTTGTGACATTGACTATACTATTCTCCTCGGATCCTATTCATCTTCATCCGGTCTCCAAGGACCATTGTAGGTTCGTCGACGCGCGCGCTGAATACCAAACTCGGACCTATCGCCTTACGGGCGACGAAAGGCTTCCACTTGATGGTTTGACACCCACTCTATGCACCCGTTCCCATCTCGAAGATGCGCGCTATCGCAGCATGGTGGCTTTCGAGCACTCCTCATCTTCGTGATTTCCTTTCTTTTGCGCCATACCCACGACGTGGAAGACGCGACCAACGGAGGGGACGACGACCTAGCCGTCATCTAGAACGTCTTGCTCGTCTCACGATTATCAAATCTATTTCTGCGGCCAGTAGGGTATTCTCGGAGGGAACTGTGCTGGCCACACACCGCTGGTATAGTGCAACGCGATGCCATCTATCGGTGCTTCTGGTTCACAATTACAAGAAACGTGTCCAAGCGTTCATCTCCGTCCCCCTTTGCAGCGGTCACCGAATCGAATCAGATAAGTAGTCCTTGCTCTCAGCTGTACGGATCCCGTCTGATGGCACGCAATATCATAGGCTGTCATGATCATGCATGACGGTTGCAACTGATTTGGCACCGACCGACCTAGGGAGGAGCACACCTACCGACCACTTTTTTCCGATGTATCTCATATCGCAGCTGTGGCCCTCGCAAGTGCGCACGCGACGTGTCCGTCCTCGTCAACAATCGCGGGAGAAGCGCCTGATCATGCTCAGGCTTTTAGCATCCGGGTCTCTCTCTCATTCTCTGCGACTCTATATGCCTGCACGCGGACAAATCCCGAATAATCAATCGGATAGTCGATCCCACGGATTGAGAATCGCAGGCTCGACGTGCAGCCAATGGCGCAGTGCACGCGCTATCGGATCAGCGAGGACGACCCCGTCGCGCAGGTCGTGTGCCTCCACGGCCAACGATAGCCTATGATAACTGCAGCTCCAACGGGTTGGGCCTTCTATCATCTCCTGTCCCCAACCTGCCCCTTCCCCCGAAGATGACCCGCGGGCGACTGGCGACGTCACCACACGCGTCGCTAAACCTCGAGGAACCGGAGAAGACCCCCGTGCACGCACGCAACGTGCGAGGTGCGAGGCGCGGATACACCCACGCGTGCACATGATAACCCCAGTGCTGCCTATCCATCTGGTCTCCGGGCGAGTTGCCCACTGGTGCCCAATCCTTTATCGCGAGGCTATCTGCACGCTGTCTCCGAGACCTTAATTCGATCAGGGTGCATCACCATCCTTGTTTCTGCGCCCGATCTGTTTGTTATGCTACCGCGAGCGTCGCGGCGATACTTCGACGTGATTGTGGGGGTGCATGCCTGTGAATGTTGAAACAGGGCGCGGCGACGTCATGTCAGAAAGAGAAAGACATCGCTGGCAGGGAAGTGCTTCTGAATCCGGGGGAGGTCGCTTCTCGTCCCCACATCGATCATTCCGCTCGACGCTCGTTGGACATGCTCGCAAGACACAGATCGTATGTGTGATGGGTCCCAAGGTCGCCAAGTGGCATGATCAGTGTCGTACGGTGCATAGGCAAGAACGTGCACGGGTGCGCATGTGCTGCGCGCAGGACGAGGGCAAAGGTCCTGACATTTGTGATGGGAGTCGTGTGATCTAGCTATAGGCATTGTCCGCAGCAGCAACATATGTCCCTCAAGAGTCAAGAGTCCCTCGAGGTAGATAGTAGTACAGAGTGAGAGCAGACGGAGTGTTCAGAGCGATGGGGAGGAGGACGCAATCCGAGGCAGAGTGAAAGCGATGAATAAATTATACAACATTTTATAAGTATCTGGACGGTGGTATGTCGATATCAGCGCGTATAGTGGTAGTGTACGGAACAAGAAATGCGGAGTGGAGAGAAAAAAAGCATGTGCAGAGAAAGACGAGAAAGCAATCAACGCAAGAAAACCCATAGCAAGATCATCAACCAGCATCCCAACGCCCATAGATACAAATGCAGCGCGCAGACGACGTGGGCGCAGTCTGCCGGAGAGCGACGCCAGCGGTCCCCTCTGCGCGCGAATTAGATATTACATATGCTGTAGCCCCTCCAATGCGCCGCGGCGGGGGCGTCCTCAATAACGATATCGGCATTATGCACGCGGCAAGACTGAATATGGGAGACAGAGTGCGTGTGGGTGGTGGCGGCTGCGATCCACATAGGGATGTGGTATCGGCACGAATGTGAAGGCGGCGGAAAGTGTATATGGCGGTTCGCAGAGGAGGGGGGGCGAACAAGGTCACCGACGGGTGATGTATTGCCAGTACACTCCATTAGGCGGCTGCCAATAGACACGTTAGCATTTCTGAGCCCTGCAGAACACAGGTGGGTACTGGAATGTGACCAACCTGAGTGCCTGGTGTAGATTCATCTGTAGAGAAAGGAACGGTCAGCATCTGGAAGAAAGAAAGACGAGAAACATGGCTACTTACGGGATCGTATGCACTGCCAGATGTCGACACCCCTCATCTTCGGGTTCCACACCCCACACTGGCTTCCCGACGGCCAATATACGTTGATTTCCCAGATTCTGGTGGCGCTAGCGATGACTTGGCCGGGCATGATGATGGTGGTAAAGGTAGTAGAGGCGTGGCGAGGGGGAAAGTAGTTTGCAAGGTAACGCTTAGAACGGGCAGACGACTGGCAGAGAGGATGTGGGGAAAAGACTCAGAAGGAAGGTAATTCGGGACGATTGTTATAAGCCTTTGAGGGAAATCGTGGCCGGCGCCTTAGTCCGAGAGAAGAAACGGACGGCAAAAGCTGTGACAGGATTGCTCGGATGTTGCATCGCTTTGTCGCGATCGCTAATAGCCTTCCTCTTTCGGCACCCTCGTTATCGATAAAACGTTGCCGTGAACTAAAAAAACTGTACCAATAAAATTACAGGCGGTCCAACGGTACATGACATCAGCAATGAAGCGTAGCCAGAATCTCAGCCGTCCTCCTGCACCCGTTCCAATCGCTACCATCCGTGAATACCCCGTTTCGCCTCGCAGCCGCCCTTCCGCTCGTCGTGGAGATATCGAATGTGTGCGTGCCGGCGTACAATAATCGAGGCATAATTCGTGCATATTGCACGCGAACCCCCAACAAGCTCCGGAAGTAATTTTTGTTGCTTGTTTTTCGCCATGACAATCGCAGATATCATGCGACACAAAGGGCACCACCGGTCCGAGGTCGGGGATAGTAGCAGCACAACACTGGAGCAATAGATCAGATGATGTCCCATGCAGTTTCTGTCACAAAAGGACAGACGCATACATGCATACACGCTCGAAGCGCTGCCAGCGCCACGAACAAACTGTAGACTGTTGTGGATCCACGTCCCTGCTGCGAATGAGGTGGCTACAAGTCCCTTGGCGGCGTATTTGTACTCGTCCAACGCGGATAGAAACTTGATAAGGACCGGTATCCCCGGAACTAAACAAGCGCCGCATTTGAATAGCAGCCCGACACCTTGAACGTGCCCCGGCTCGTGCAGGTCGTGGCGGTCGTGGGTGGAAGCCCCTTGGGTAATCAAACGTCGCCGGAGCAAACAGACAAAGGAGGATGTGCCAGGAGGCACTAAGGGGCACCTACATCGACGCCGAATGCGTGCACCAGGCTGCTTTGCTGGTGGGATTAAAAGGCGTTCGGGTGACGTCAACACATATGCGGCCGAGGGGTACGGCATATACAGGCATGCAGATGGGCAAGTCTGTTTGTATCGCCGTGTACCACCGAGGCCATCTGAGCGCGCTTCGAGGAACGCTTGGACTGCTTTAGAACACGGGACCGAATCTGGAGCATGCATGTGTGAGAAGAGAACTTGGGAAGAGCTCACGCAGAGGAGGGATTTGCACGGCCGAGACTGTGGCGAGATCGACCTGTCTTGGGTGTGAACATGTTGATTGGTCGTGCGCGTTTATAATGCGAATCGACGTGGATGCGGCGAGGGAATCCTGAGGTCTCCGGATCGTATCGTCCATCCGAGGAACTCGGGCATATCGATGTGTTGGCCAAACCTTCGTCGCTCCTTCGTCGAACATTCTTCCAAGTGCTATGTGGAGCTCATTATTCTCGCACTGCGAGGCAAAGCTTGTACTCAGAGTACTCACCGATGTGAAGCGAGGCAGGTCCTGTGTCGAGGGCATATCTTCCAATCCCCCTCAGCCGGCGGTGCTTCGTGACTAGCGGACGTCCGATGGGGAAGATGGGTTTCGAAGCGCGCCTAAAGAGAGGTCCATGTGTCGAGAGTTGCGCGCATGTGTCCCGTCGAGCACCAGATCGCCTGGACCGGCATCTTTTATATATTGCTGCAGTCGGACGACCGTAGTCGGGACGAATCCTCGGGCTTGCGTACAACGGCGGCAACAACCTGGTCACAAATTGCGTTCAAAATGAATACTCGCCGCCACCCCAGGCTGGTGCTAAATATGAAGAATTGAACGATAATAATAAGTTGGATGAACTCACGCTCGACGACCGGTATATGGGGACATATGGGCCTTTTCGGTGACAGTTTAATAATCGAGGCCAAGCCGGTAAATATATCAGAGGAACCATCAGCATAGAGGGAAGTGAGGGCTTCGAGGGGAGCACTACGTACGTATCAAGGATGCTGGGCGAATGAAGATTGGTGATAACGAGTTGTGGGGTCGTGGAAAGACTTAGAAAGACATCCCATCGGTCACTTGGTAGCCGCACGATAGATGGCCGGGCGCTGCAATTGAGAGCAGGTGAGGGCTTAGCCTGAAGCGCAACGTATGTGGCGCCCTCCGCAGCACCGTCGCGGTGACTGTGAGAGATCACATATCAGCATGACAAAAGGGGCGGGAGGAGATGAAAATAGGGCGCTGAGTCTCAATTAATCAAGGCCAGGGAACACATCTTGGAAGCTGTTCCCGTGCACTGGCCCTCGAGTTCCATGAATGAGAACGGGGAATAGCTCGGCGGGCACGCCACACCTCCAATGGTATGGCCCTGCAGCACAGGAGGCAGCACGTCAGGAGATCCGTAGGCTCCCGAGAAGAATTAGAATACCTTCGCTGCGAATACTTGCACGCGGGTTATCTTCATACCGGGCGCTGCGCGTACGGCAGGAGTGCACTGTACACACACTGCAAGAGCGCACGCGTGAGAGCAGGTCTGAGTAGGTTCGACGGAGTTAACGGATAGTGCCCGTGGCAAGAGACGCATTGATGGCGCGAGGATGGGGTTCGTTTCGGCGTCGTGATTCTGAATTCTGTCCGAAGGATGTGCGGTGTGCACGTATGTCCGCCTTCGAGGCGCACGGTCACGTAGCGCCCGAGCTTATCTAAATAACGAACACAGGCGTGTACAAAATCAACAACATAAAACGGAACAGAAGTGGCACGGCGACTTGCCTTGCAGACTCGGATGTCCAATTGATTATTCCTCGGCGTTTTTGCGAGACCTCCCCGAGCACCCTCAAAGCTTAGCGCTGTGCATCGTACGCCTTCGCGGGAAAAAACAAGTATGTCGGATGGGAAAACTGTACGGTGCAAACGTGCATATGTGGCCCCGCCTGTATAGAACGAAGGCAAGTACATGGAGGAAAATGTCGCGCGCCGGGCCCCGCGCGTATATAGCGCCACGTGGTGACCGTACCGTGACCGTAAACGGAGACAAGTACTGAGTTTGCAGGCTGGCAGCATCTCTTCATGTTCAATGGCAATATCGTTGACTTTCGACTTCAAAATATCAAGGCGAGCCGTTGAAATGTTCATACGCAGCTGGTGCGGACGGAATTCAGTCACACCAATCTTCATTTTTATTCTAACTCTGTTTGCCAAATAGGTCTATACTGGCGGTGACCCCATACCGCTCGAGGGGCATTCTGCCAGGGCGAATAGAGACGACTTCGCAGAGCGAAACTTCCAATAACTCTCAGGCGCGCACATTGCTAAGTGTCCTCGACAACTTCTGAGCACTGCTCATGGTAAATCGAACACCTTCCACTTCGAAAACCCGGGAGAACGTCGCCTATGTTGCTCTTAACCTGCACTCATGACCGTCGTCGAGGGCGTATCTTGCTCATGAGATCGTAACATGCATATCGTTTCTTCGCCGCAAGGCGACTGTCCGCCCGCTAACCTCAAGACATCGAAGTCTCCGCGTGGTCGAGGTGAGTCCTGGCATTACACTTCTTTCAAATTGGCTCTCTGTTGAGATCTAATGTGATTTTTGGGGTAGATATCTTGATGTGCTGCTGCGATACACCGTGGCACAGGCACCCTCACCTTAGCTCACCGTGGCCGGGCTGTGGACCCCAGATTTTCTTTGACTTTGATTCGGCTCCCGAGGTCGCGCCGTTCAATCTGCGTTAGCTGTATATGGAACGCTACGATAAACTGCTCAGCAACGAACTGTCACAAGACTTATGAATGTTATCATGTAAAATCACTCGAGCGCTCAGTCGGACCTGCGTTTGCCGGGTGTACGTGCCAAAAAACCTCCTTGTCAGATGCTATATGCTCACCATCATGTTCCCCAAAAGTTAAGATTTTTCGTGACAGGTGCAAGGCCTGTAGGGCCGAAGCTTATGTTTTTGGCGCCGCAGATCGGTATGTTTCACATTCATACTCTAGACTCTGGGCTAAATTCAAGGTTTCGCGTAGCGTTGCGCCGCGAAACAATGGCGCTATCTTTCACACTGAAAGCTAAACGCCGGAACGTATTATCTGATCCTGTCAACCTCAGATACCGAGCTCAGGCTGTCGATGCGTGAAACTGCCGGGAACAGACGTATGTATGTGCTGTAGCAGCCGGAATGCGCGTAAACGCCCTCGCTTAGAAGTACAAGGTTTTGGATGCACGCCTCTGTCGGTGATAACGGTGACCAGACACTGCGTTTGACACATCAAAACATGCGTCTTGCTTATGTGAGTTGCCTATGTTCCATTCATGTCACAGTGCCGTTTTCTCTTTGTCCCAAGGGACTGCGTTCCGACTCGGAACACCGCGGTAATTAACTTTACTTCAAAGGCCTCGAGACGAGGGATCGGCTGTCCAGATTACACCGGCGAGTGTACGCGCTTATTCGAAGCAGTCGTTACGCTTACAGCCTCTGTGAGCGACACTTAACAACATCTGCATCAAGAGCAATACTTAGCTCTACACGGGCGTCCAAAAGCTCCATGCTACGGCAGTGCTCAAGAGAAGTCGACCACTGCCCTCATGTTCCTTTTACCGTCATTTGCACCCCGTCCCTCTTAGCCCGCTCGCACTACACAGGATCCCTGTTTATTAGCCCATCGAGGATTTGAGGACCTTCCGCTGCCGCTTCCCCGCTGATCAGTATGCGAAGTCTGAGATGTGCTCACCAGGCACTCGCTGCTTCACGGACTTCGACCACCTCGGATGACATGCTCGATGCTTTATCTTCTCGGACATGAGCAGCGGTGTCTTGGGGGCACGAAGATTTTTGACTTGGTGTACGTCGTTACGAATATGGCATCTCTCTGAAAGTAGTACAAGGCACTGAAGTTCTTCTCTCATCCTCAATCTGAGTGATCAGCGTTGATTCACTGTTATAGCAGGCGCAAAAGTACACTTATAGGTGCGACGGATCAACTGGAGTTGTCTACGAATAAGCTCACTGGACGCCTCCATGCAAACGGCAGGACGGATGTGCTCACCGAGCGTCGAGCGGCCTCGGAAAGTAATACCTCAAGCGGCCTTCCGACTGGGATGCGCTCCTGTCGAAACCTCGACGGCGTCGCAATTGCTCCGCGAGGCAGGGTTACTCAATGCCCCGAGAGTCGCTCGCCCCGATTTCGCGTCTCCGGTAGGACTGTTCCTGAGCAGCCGAGCCGGCGGATTGCCTTCGCTATGGGAAGGATCGGCAACAAGCCTTGCATGCACGATGCCCATCATTTCCTTGAGCGCCTCGTCCCGTGCGCGCCGCCTGGCTTTGATCATGCAGGCACATTGCACTGTGCACAGCAGCACACCCGCAGAACAGCAAGTGCCCAGTAGTTTTCTTGAACCGTCATCTGTGATCACGATAGGGAAGAGCGGAGGGGGGGAGAGCGGAGGAGTGAACGACAGTCACCGGGGAGGCACGTCCACCAATTTATGTCCCCAAGCGTTATTGTACTTAGTGGCTGGGGGCTCAAGCCTGAAGGTCGCTGTTGTAATGCTTGCATTGTGAATGTCAAGCATGTTGTTGCCACATTTTTGTGCTGCTATGGGCACTCCGTAGACTTCTTTGGCACAGGAGACTGTACTGCATGCAAGCGTATTCGCCGCTACTGCCTACATGAAGGAACAAAAGACGTTAACAATTTCCCGCGGACGTGGGATCAACGACAGAAGCGACTACAACCGTGATCTACATAAGTACAACGCCGTCCGCATGTGGAGGTCCTGACCTTCCGCCCTAAGTCTTGTTCCAGCGTTCCGGTGTCGTACTGGGAAAAGAGAAGTAAATCGTGTACAAAACCTGGGCAAGAAAGAGAAGCTTGGGTGACACTGTAACCTGTTTGAATCACAATAGAGGTGCCACAAGAAAGTTTGGGAAACCGGGTAGATAGACTGGTACTTAGACTTGCAAGCACGGGGGAGCAAGGACCAAAGGCTTTGAGCTAAGATATGCAGCGAGGTAGCATCTCTGCTGTACAACAGGTCAGAATAAAAGTTGACAGGAAGAAGTACAGAAAAATACAACAGTACTTGCGTATAGATTCTAGTACTTTATACCTCCTGCTCCGCATCGTACGTGAGGGTCATCTCATCGAAGTTCTCGAGCAGCTCGTCGAGCTTGATTTCGGGGAAATCAGGCTCGTCCTCGTCCTCATCCTCATCCGCTCCGCTTTCTGCAGCCGGTCCCGCCTGTGCCATCGCAGGTGTCTGACCAGCGCTGTCATCAACATCCATTTCCATCGCGGCCCCGTTCGCGTTCGTAGCCTTGGTCTTCCTCCGCGACTTCCCGCCGGCGAGACCCGAGCCTGCGCCCATCTTTACGTCGACCTCCTTGGCCTTGTAAAGGTTCACACCCCCGCGCATCTCCGGATCCTCCTCGAGGTCCCGCAGGAATATCTCGTAGTCCTCCTCGACCTTCTTCTGGTCACGTCCACCACTGCGCCCAACGAAGCCACGTCCACCGCCGTGACCTGTCTCGCCCTCCTCGCCGTGTTCTTTCGCGATACTGCGCAGCTGCCACGCACGAGGCTTGCTCTTCTTTCGGCGGTTAGGGTATGCCTTTTTGACGAGGATAATGTCCGGTATCCGCGACGATGGTAGCGCGGCGAAATCGTCCGAGTTGTAATTTGCGTGCGAGAGATGGTAGCCGAGGGCGGTATCACCTGGTTGGAGGATAGCGCCGAGATGTGTACGGGTGTGGTAGATCTGATTAGTAATCGCAGAATTTTCGTAGTCCATCGCCTCGTCGTCGTCGCCGTCTGCGCGTGACTGCGAGGATTGGAAAGCACCAGAGAGTGCAACCTGCGCATCGGCGAGCACCCATCGTCCTTTAGTTTTTCCTGAGGGCTCGATGTCGAGGATAGTAAACTCCTTCAAGTCCGTAACCGTTGCAAGTGCATCGAAGGGCGCCCGCCAAAATACCTGTGCGGTCACATCGCAGGACTGGAGCGTCGCGGGATCGAGCAGCTGGATCGAGTTGCCAACGCGGACACATACAGTAAGAGGACTGATGTTAGCCAGAGTCCGTGCTTGCTTGGGCGGAATGCAAACGAGATCGTCTTTGCACACTGGAATGATTTCGATGGAATACGTGAATTTGAAATTTGCCGTGTTCGTATGCGTGTCCTGAGACAGAAGCTGTTCCGAAGCTTTGGAGCTATGGATAGCTATCAGTAAACAGGAAGGGAAAGACGCAGAAGGTGGAGACTAACCGAACGGGTACGACACCTCCCAAGAAATCTACCATCTTGATAGCGTGACTCCGCGAACTGTAGAAAAAGTCCAGCCCGTCCCTAACCTCCTTGATGCTGATCGTGTCTTTTTGTGCGCCGTGCTTCAAGATAAGCTGCTCGAGATAGAGAAATGTGCGTTTGTGGGGGACCTTCTGGCGCACTTGCACAAGCGCCTTCCACGTATTTTTAGCAGCAAGCTTTGCGCAATCAGGACATTGGCCGTGTTGCACGAGGTATTCGATCTCAAAGGTTTGCTCAAGGATCGTCGAAGTGAGTACCTAGAGTCATGAATCGTTGTCACCAACTGAAAACTTCGAAGCGAGGAATATACACGCACCTCCTTCTGGATTGTCATCGACACCCTTAACCGCTTGGAATGAGGCTCCGTCCATATGAAATGCGCCTCCGTCAGTCTGACCCGATTCAAGCCCTTGAGTTTTTTCAAGCAGATCGCGAGTAACTCCTGCGATTCAGGTCGCGCGAGTGTCCATGTCTGTGGAGGTGATAGAAACCGCTCGCAATTCCTGCAGAACGATACAGATGCTATACATGGCTGATTAAGCTTTACCCGAAAACACGACAAAAGATGAACGCACCTTGTTTTGGGATGCCCTCAGTGATATCGACGCTGGGGGTCATCGATCGCGTTTGTCAGACAAGGCTCAAACCTAGGGATCGTCACAAACTCACGCACGTATTTCTTAGACATGCGACACACAAATTGGCAGAGTTAGGTTCGATCGCAGTACCTACAACGAATAAGTCAGCCATGCAACTCACGATCCTCTGCAGCTCTGCCCAGACTACTCACCACAGTCGGCACAAAGTACGCGATGAACAGGGGGTGGTGCTACGAACTCCATTCTTTTTCGTTCCGTCGACTGTAGAGCTCAAACAGAGAGTAGACAGTCTAGCGAACGAGCAGACGCGAGGTGTAAAAGTCCAAGACTCAGAGGCAGCTCAGAGGAATAAGCAATCGATTTGTAAGTCAAAGCGGTCCCGTCGAGAAAAATATCGGCAAGATCCATCTCAGCGGGTTTTATTTCATCTCCGATCCCTCCTCCCATATCGGGAAGGTCCAGTAATCACAATATTATGCAGCCTGCCCTCTGTGGGCGTGAGGGCACCGATATGCTGAAATGCCCGAAACGACGACATGATGACTTACAATTGCACATACTATTGAGGGGTGAAAATACAGGGGGGTTGCACAACATGCATGTAGACCGCGGAAACCAAAATAAAGTCCCAAAATGTATACAGATCCTTAACCTCAGTCCAGTGCGCCGTTGCCGTTGCAATAATCGACGTTCCCAACCGCCGGATTTCCCGCCCACTAGAAGCTCAAATATCAGCAAGGAACAGGCACCAAGACAAGAAACTATCTCACGGATGGGAAGGGCCTCGACTTTCCCGAGGCCCCAAACACCGCAAACGAGAGGATAAATATCATAACCTGTGCGCCACCATCGAGCGCACCTCCCAAGAGGTAGTTGTACCTAAAGGGTAGGAATAGTTAGCTCCCTACCATTCAGAAAAACGACCGTGCTTGAGGACTTACTTTCTGTACCATCCCGGGTAGTACCGACGAAGCCACAGCTGGGAAACAAGACCTACGATGATACTAGAAGTAATTGTAGAAGTGACGCCAGAGGACATCCATGACGAATACTGCGAGCATTGCTTTAGTTAGTTCACAAGAAGAAACGACGTAAGTTGCGTTCATCACCATGTATATGAGGGGAAGCATGATTGCGTCGACTTTGACGGGACCAATGTAAGGCCAGCGCTGTTTAGCATGGTTAGTTAAGCGCCCTGTCCCGAGCCCAGCAAAAGACTGCACACCTTCGAGATGAGGAACTGGAAGAAGGTGGGAACCATCCCGATGATCAAACTAATTGGAATGATGAAATATGGCCCGCTGCGCCCGTAGAGCTCCTTTGCTAGCGACCAAGTGACGGCAGCACTATTCAGACTTTGGACAGTTTGTCCGCTCCACACGTTCGTCCCCACCGGATCAAGCAGAATATCACGCTGCGCATCCACAATGGAGATCATGACGACTACCCAGATATTATCCAGTTCAGACATCATACTCGTGGAATCAGAGGATCGACTAACCGTAATTTATGATAGCGCCGAGGACAGTGCCGTAGACCTGCGTCGCAAACATGACGCGCGGCGGGATCTTGAGGTACTGGCCCATTTTGAGGTCCTGCGCCAGACCGATAGACGTAGACACGACGTCGTGACTCCACATAGAGAACTAGTATGATACGTGAATACGACGATGAGGGACAAGTGTCTTGTAGAAAACACGCACATAGAGATTGGACACAGGTCTCCCGGGATTGATCGCACCCGCGACCATCTTCATGAGTTGATTCGTGGCGACACCATTACCCATCCGTGCGTAGAGAAGAGTAGAGAATGGCTTCAGACTAGGATAAGCAAACGTTGACCGGAATAGATACTTAAAAGTGAACGCACTGTCACGAAAGTGCCCAGAATGAGCGATACTATGTAAGACCACCAAGGAAGCGTAGTTTGCCCTTTGAGGACAACGATAAGCCCTGCAGCAAGAAACGCCCATCAGGTGGGCACGTCACAGTCATTCTGCGAAGAACTTACCCGCGAAGAATGATAGAGTCAGCAGGATCAGATACCACCACCACGGCGCCTCCTTGTACTTCTTCATAGCCTACAAAATCATGAGCACCGAGGAAAATTACGACTACAGAACTACTCACTTGGAAGTGAGGATCTGGCTGTGTTCCATCACGGGCCTGAGCAAACGTAGATTTGAGCGCAGGGCCCCAGAACAAGATGCAATGCGCGATCAAGGCTCCAATCTACAGTATCGTTAAGAAACAATAACAGGGGCAAAATGAAAAGAAGCCCCACCGAGAGATTCTGCGTCAAGTTGGCCCATGCATTCGATCCGGTCAGTGCGGGAAGGCCTATTTCGTTGAGCGCCGTCTGGTTGAGCTGGAAGGTTGTCCCAAAAACCGCAGACTGTTTGTAGATGGATCCATTGGAGCTGAATATCGAGGTGGACAGCATGGGGAAGGCGAGCGACTGTCGGACAGGGGATGGTCAGCCATACTAATCCAGCGTGGAAGAGACAGAAAGATAAAAACTAACGTTCCAGGTGTCTGAATAGTATATCCCCATAATGGCAATATAACAGAAGAAATAGCCTGCGCGGGGTGCGTCAATATGCAAGACAGAACGGCATATCCTCGACGGCGCTCACCGATCCACGAATTAGCTGGGTTGAAGAGCGTAGATATCAGATATTGTATATGTAGTCTGAGCACGCATGGTGAGCGCACCTTGCTGAATGAGCGGTAAACTCATGTAGCTACAAGAGGTCAATTGAGCATTGAGACACATGTGCAGGGTACCTTGGGCCGAATAATGGCACATACCTAGACCCGATATACTGCCAATCGAAGCTTATGCTCAATAAGCCGAGGCCCTCGTTACCATCCGCTCCTCCGAATAGGTTCGTGAAGACGTCGACGGTTTTCTGGCTCGCGTGTTGGGACGCGAGGCAGAAGATGTTGAAGCCGTTCAGAAGCGGGAAAATGTATGCGGGGAAGATCTCCCAAATGAACATGCCGGTAAAGGCGGTCCAGAAAATCTTGATGCGCTTGTGATTTAACGCGCTGTCAAAATGAAGGGCTGCGTATTGTGGGAAACGAGCGCGGATGAGACTGGTTAATATATGCGCGGTGAGTTGGCGAACCTTGGAAGATCGTAACAGTGGGCATATTCTGTTAAGCGTCTTTAGAACGCTGAGATTGAAGATCTAGCCGAGTACACTCACGGCCCAGTAAACCATCTCGCTAGGATATACGGTCATCGGCCGAAGCAATCCCGTAAGCCCGTACCTGAGAAGACAGAGGCTAAGCCAGAAGAACATACGCGCTTTGAAGCACTTACCCGAAGCAAGCCGTGGAGAACGTTGCTAGAATGGCCGTTGTTGCCCCGACTTGTGTATCATAGTAGAGCTAAATTTGCGGGTAGCATTAACTTGTGCACCTGTCAAGCCATGTACGACGACTTACCCTCTGAACAGCAAAATTCATGACAGCAGTGGAACCATACGCAGCCGTGGAGGCGACCAGAGACGACACTACGTGCTACGTGGAGGATGTGTTGGTAAAGTAGAAATCACAGTCAAAACACACAACTCACCTCCTTCAACTTGAATTCTCCTGGGTTGATGAAGTGCAGCACGGGGGCCAACCAAGGTAAATTGGCTTTCTCAGCCCACGACCGACGAGGAAGGAAGGTAGCCCATGCAACACCGATAGTATAGATGAGGAGGAGCAGGAAGACTGTCGACACAGTCATTTCGATAGGTTTGAACACATAGATCTGACGTTACATCGCTATTAGCATATAAATCTTCAATAAGTATAACCTTTCATCACCTGGCACAATGCTGCTCCTAGCCCAGCGAACACCGTGCCCAGGAAAATCGATCGAAACGTGAGTGAGTCGTCACCGTCGTCGCGAACATCGACTGCGAATCGCGAGACATCCAACCCGGTTGTGATGACCTGAACAGATGTATTAGCAAAGTATAGGACGTGAGACAAGCAGCAGCGGGCGACTAAGACGTACAGGTTCTCCGTTGACGCGAAGCACACCGTCAGAGCCGAGAGACTCGCCATCCGAATGGACACCTTCCTTCTCGGAGTCCAAGTAAGCCTCCTTGTCGTGCACAGATTCAGAGCCAGTGTCGTGTCCTGTCCCCGGGTGCGAGACCTTCTCGTCATACGGGCCATTGAAGTCGAGCGCGGGCTTCCCCTCCGTACGAATCTCGGTTTCAGCCATGTCTATGCTCGAGGGCGGCGAAACGATATGCTCCGGGGGTTGCAGGGCCTAGCTGTACGGGGTCACGGTCCCACTGCACGGAAGGAGATCCTTAAGTAGGACAGCTGGTCCGACCGATAGCGACATTCTGGACGTACTTCGCGCAACCTAGTCTTCAGAAGGACCACGAGGAAAGGTACGAGAAGAACCGGACCTCGGATTGTATTCGGAGGGACATCGAAATGCTTGCCTTTCTTTTAAAAGTAACATCGCTGCTCTGCACGGGAGCGCTAAGCCCTTGGGTGTTTATGCATATGGATACCCTGGCAAACAAGAAAAGGCGCAATTTCATCAGATCTTGTGTACAGAACGGCCGGGCATTGCCTGGACACGTACCAAGTTCGGCTATGGATCAATTCGCAACTTGGCAAGAAGATGGACGAATAGCGTTGCCAAATTAGCAATTGACCTTTCCTGTTTATGAGTACATAGCCGGACGTAAATTTCCCAGCGAGGTCTGCTGTGCGCATATACCAAGCTCAAGCGCTCAAGCGCATTGGGCAAAGTACACGGGTGCGATGCTCAAGTAGATGAGAGACTGAAAACAGGAAATAATTCTGCCCATTACGGGGAAATAACAAGGGGCGCTTACAGGGACGGATGAAGTACTCGGTGCTCTAGTATACCTGCACTGCGTTATATATACACGCAACGCGGTAAATATATCTGCTGTAACAAGTCCGCACCGGAGGGGCTCGACGAGGTTTGCTGAGAGTAAAATCGGTGGAGAACGAATTCCGGGTGAACATGAACTATGGATGTTAAAAATGGGAAGAGAGCAGCCATTCAGGAACCTGCTGATCCTGCAATCACGGCTGAAAACTCAGCAGGCACAAAAAGACGAGGTTCGAGGCACTCACCCAGGAGTATACGAAGCAAATCCAAAAATTAAAACGATGCAATACCAGACCGGGGAGGCGCAGAAAAAGATCTGTGCTTGCGGGCCGGGCGACTCTCCGAGAACCGATATGCACTTCGGGACGACGGGCCACGCGCTAACTCGTACAAATCCCATGTCGACTGCCGCGGAATGACAGTCACAGGAATGCCGAGCAGCAATGAGTCGTGAACACACTCGAAACGGCGCTGCCTAGCGGGCGCGACGTCCACGCCACCCGCACCACCCAGAGTTGCCGAAACGCTGTGCTTTAATGCACGCGGGCGTGCGTGGGGTAGAGCCGCGTGGTCGTGTGGGTTAGGAGATGGGTCGTGTTCATGGTCGGTATCCATGTTTCTCGAGACATCGTCCCTCCACATTTCAATGGAATCCGACGCGCGATTAAGCGAAAGAGTAGGATGGAAGAAGTGAGCCTCATGCGAGGGAGCGTCGTCCATGATAAAGTCAAAACTGCCCATATGCGTCCCCTCCGTGAAAGAGTCCATATCTTTCAGCATTGGCGTGGCTGGCGGTAAGACATTCCATGGCTCGGACGGAACTATGCCTTTCGGCGTAGAGATCATTCGGCAAGGTACAGAGTAGCTATGCATGAAGCCACAATGAATATGGAATGCAGGGGAAGTGGTTCCACAGAACGTACTCAGTTAAGCGCCGGGCCGGGGAATACATGTCGGCTCTCACGAGCAAAGGTGTGACATCACCGCCAGTAGCCCTGAGTCACATCGAGTCAACCTCAGTAGGCGAAATACGAGACATGTCAGATACATACCTGGGTGTCTGGTCGAGGTCGTGGTCATCGACGAACGGAGGCAAAAGCTGAAGTCCGTGCAGAGGCTCCAGCTGATAACCGTCAAACGGAGGGGTCGCGGTATGGGATGCCATGTCTGTTGAAGACTCGGACACGTACACGTACGTGGCCACCGGGAGCGAAAACAACGGTGCTAGCGACGTGCAAGCGGTGCGAGCTATTTGACGCTAAGTATGAGGCGCGTCGGACGAGTGGGAGAAGGCGGATGGATCTGGAGGTCGAAAGATGTGCAACAAGGTGCGAATGCCGTCGTGGGTGGGCGCTGCGAGGGGCATTCGACAAGTGGGCTGTAGAAAGCAAGTGTGACCAGTGAGGCTTATATAGATCTCGGAGTGCACTGAGTTCTTCGGGGCCGCTGGCGACTGATGCTGTCCGCAGCGTGTTCTGGAAGCTAAATTCAAGCGCCCACGGTTGCTTCTGCGTGCGTGACGATAGACATTATGAGTACAAACGTGCCTGCAAAACCGGTCAGTGAGCAGAGGATGTCAAAAGTACGGCTATGAAGACTGCGCTGCACTTCAATCACGTTCCCAGAGTGTTCTTGAGGTGCTGATCGGGTGTTGCTGCCGATACGACGAAACGATATGCGTCATCTACGTCCCAAGGGAGACATTCGGTGAGTGTCGGTGTCAAGATGCGGGGAAGTACCTCTGTTTTGAAAGCGCGCAGCAAATAGCGTATCACCGCAGAGGCTTCTCGCCGTGAAAAACCAAGAGGCATTTTAGCTGCGGCCGAGATATTAACGGGGCCAAGTTGAACATCAGCTGTCATACACTCTGAAACGATATCGGATCATCATGCATCAAACACCGTCGGAGGAGCGAGCGGAGGATAAGCAATCGGAAGTGATAATGTTACACAGGCGTTGCATGTGCGATGAAGGCCAAGCCGGCGTCGAAAACCACCCAATCCGCACGCAGACAGCTACACACAGAGCAATCAAGGCAAAAGGAGCATCAAGAGAGTTCGGCCGCCCATAACAGTGACACAAATGCCGGTATACTGCCTGGTTCGCGCATAGAAGGCGTGTTGTGCATGGTCATCTGAAGCTTCAAACATATGCGTTCCAACAGTTAATGTCTGGGTAAGTCGGGTTTGGGAGATAATGCTGTGGGCGCTCACCGGCACCTACAGCATTGGCAAGGGCGTGCACTTGCATGGCTGCATAGCCCATTCGAAGAAGAAATCTTCCACCGTGGTCACCGTCGTGATACCAGGCGAGTAGATGATGCTGGTCAGAACGCAAAAATGCGTTCGGAGAGGGCGGGTAGCTCCCAAACGGATTTATGGCAGTATCGCATTGGTTAATACAGTAGCCAGGACAGTAAATAAAGCAGTAAAATTAAGACGACAGCGGAGCGTAGGCCGTCGGAGGACATGCGTTGTTGAAGTTGTCGAGACTGGGAAGGAGAGGTTCAAACTCAATTCCATCTCCGTCGGAACATTCCGGTGCGCAATCCTCACTTGGAACGTCGACGTGGACGGTTTGACATTTCTCGCTGCGATATTGCGCTACTCTTCAGGCTCTCGGCTTACAGTACCTGTCCAGCCTAATCGCAGGGTATTCCCGGTCTGAAATTACAAAAAACTACGCGGAAATACTGTGTCGTCGTAGCATCTGGCCATGCTCAATTTCGAAGACGTGGAGGAACGTGATGGTCAGTATCCTGGTTCCAAAACGCAGCGACAAAGTCACTAATGGACGCATATCCGGTTCAGGTGTACGTTTGTCGTGGAATGTGTGGCCTTCGTCGCGCATAGAGGCGACGCGGACAGTGGTTCCAATCTCGGCGCTATATACGCCTCTGAAACAGCGGGATGACTTGCCACCAGTTCTCTACGAACCGGTGACGTGCAAACCGCCTTGTCGCGCGATTTTGAATCCCTACTGGTAAGCTCGACTCACTTTTGGAGAAGAGGAACCGTCTAAACATCTCTCTAGTCAAATCGACATCAGAGGAAAGCTATGGATATGCCCGTTCTGTTTGTCGCGTAACGCTTTCCCGCCGCATTACAAGGATATTTCGAACACCAACCTACCCGCGGAGCTGCTTCCAAAATATACGACGATCGAATACACGCTTTCTCGTCCATCCCAGGTTCCCCCCATCTTCCTGTTCGTGGTAGACACATGTCTGGATGAGGAGGATTTGAAGGCTCTTCGTGATGCCTTGGTCGTCAGCTTGAGTCTCATCCCACCCTACGCCCTTGTTGGCCTTATCACATTTGGAACAATGGTGCGTGCGACTCCATAAAGCAATCGACAATGTACCCACATCATCTCCACAGACGCAAGTGCACGAGCTTGGCTATGCTGAATGCAGCAAATCCTACGTCTTCCGAGGCGGTAAAGAATATCAGCCCAAGCAAATACAAGACATGCTTGGCCTCAGCACTCAAGCCCGTGCCGCGCCTCGGCCTGGCCAGCCCATGCCTCAGCAGACCTTCGGAGCCGCTCGTTTCCTGATGCCCGCGCAGCAATGCGAGTTCCAGCTGACTGGTATCCTTGAAGCCCTTGTGCGGGATCCTTGGCCTGTCGCCAACGATAAGCGCGCCTTACGTTGCACTGGCGTTGCGCTTAGCGTTGCCGTGGGGTTGTTAGAAGTGAGCGCCCTTTATCGCCACCATTTTGGACTGTTTGGCTGATAGCGCTGGAGACAACTTTCCCCAACACTGGTGCCCGCATCATGTTGTTTGCTGGTGGTCCGGCCACGGAGGGCCCTGGAATGGTCGTCAGCAATGAACTGAAGGAGCCTATCCGGTCTCACCACGATATTGACAGGGACAGTGTCAAGCACTTCAAGCGTGCAACCAAAGTAAGTTTTGAAAGTACCTGCAAGACAATGCTATATACTAAGTCGTACCCAGTTCTACGAGGGGCTCGCGAAACGGGCATCCAACAACGGTCATGCTATTGATCTGTTTGCCGGATGTTTAGACCAAGTCGGATTACTGGAGATGCGGTCACTCCCCAACTCCACCAATGGCGTTATAGTGCTCTCGGACTCGTTCGCGACGTCTATCTTCAAGCAGAGTTTCCTTCGCCTCTTCGCCAAGGATGACCAGGGGCAGCTGCTCATGGGTTTCAACGCAACGTTCGATGTTCAGGTACGAGGATGGCACGTCTTCTCTCACCGGATGAAACTGACGGTCGGCATAGACGACCAAGGAGCTTAAAGTTTCAGGTCTGATTGGCCACGCCATCTCTGCGGGCAAAAAATCCGCTTGCGTTGGAGAAACCGAAATCGGTATTGGGCAGACATCCGCGTGGAGGATCAACTCCATCAACCCGCATACCTCCACCGCGGTGTACTTTGAGGTGGTCACTCCTGCCGGCCAGCCGCTCCAACAAGGCTCCCGAGGCCTCATCCAGTTTGTGACTCACTACCAACACTCCTCCGGTCAGAATCGCCTGCGTGTGACTACTATCGCGCGGAACTTTGCCGAAGCGGGCTCGCCAAGCATCGCTGCATCCTTCGACCAGGAGGCAGCCGCAGTGCTCATGGCGAGAATAGCCGTCTTCAAAGCGGAGATCGATGACTCGCCTGACGTTCTCAGGTGGCTCGACCGGATGTTGATTCGCCTGTGCCAGAAATTCGCCGATTACAGGAAAGAGGACCCGACGAGTTTCAGACTGACGGATAATTTCAGTATCTATCCTCAGTTCATGTTCCACTTGCGGAGAAGTCAGTTCTTGCAAGTCTTTAACAACAGTCCGGATGAGACGGCCTTCTACAGGTGAGCCTCGCGTCTGTTCACATGGTTGAAAAGCCAGCTCATGTCCCGCTCGCAGACATATCCTGAACGAAGAGGACGTGAACAACTCGCTCATCATGATCCAGCCCACGTTGATGTCTTACACCTTCGATGTGCCTCCTCAACCGGTGCTTCTGGACAGCGTTTCCATCAAGCCCGACGTCATTCTCCTCCTGGACACTTTCTTCCACATTCTCATCTTCCACGGTGAAACTGTGGCGCAGTGGCGCAAGGCTGGTTACCAGGATCAAGAGGGATACGAGAACTTCAAGGAGCTGTTAGAGACTCCTGTCGCCGATGCCCAGGTATGCATTGTTGTGCATCCTGATGTAATCCAGCTAATGTTGTCTTGCGATACAGGACCTCCTAGTGGACCGATTCCCCATCCCACGATACATCGTGTGTGACCAGGGTGGAAGTCAGGCGCGATTCTTGCTGTCGAAACTGAACCCGTCGACCACACACATGTCCGCGAGCATGTACGGCTCGAATGCGGGTGCGACAGGTCAGGCCATCTTCACGGACGATGTCAGCTTGCAGGTCTTCATGGAGCATCTAAAACGTCTGGTAAGTTCCTGGATCTACGAAGCCTGGTCTGTTTGGCTTGTGATGCTGATATGTTTCGATAGGCTGTGGGTGCCCAGACCAACTAAGGTGCATATCCTATGGACATACCCTAGATGACCTACGCTACCCTGTTACCCGGGAAATTTTTAGTTCTTTGCTTTTCGTGTATCCTCCTGTACATGTGTTTATTTCCTTTGCCGTCAGGTTTATGCGGTGTGACAACACGTCGAAGAAAGTTCTCAAAAACTGTGTGTCGCTCTGCACTTAGTGAGCGCGCAGGCAGGTGAATATGCATTCAACGCCTCAACGTTCAACACCTACATACCGTTCAACGCAAACGCGGCCGACGAACATCTCTCTGGACATGCTGGACATGAGGGTACCCCCTTCCCGTGCACTCAACGTTTGTAACGAACCACTGGAATTTACGTGCAAGACATGGACAGAAAAAACTGGAGATCAACAACGAAAGACAGCAGGACAGCGACAGCGATTGATAACAAAACATACATCCACAGAAAAACAGCTAATAGTCCGAATCACTGCCCATGAAGCTATCGGAAGGAACGTCCCTGATGACACGTTTACGCCCACTAGGCGGTACGATGCCAACATTATGTGCATCGCCCTCGTCATCACTGCAATCGCTGTCCTCAATCATCCTCTTCTTTGTGTAAGAGACGGCCGAAGCTTCGTCGTTCAGGACGAGCCTCTTCTGCCTGTTCCCAGAAGCCACAAAAGGATCATCCGTCGTCGATTGCGCCTTCCTGTGATTCATCCAGACGGTTAAAAAACTTCACCGGTCTCTCACTTATTGCAACTTACCTGGGACTTCCGGTACGCGTGCGTTTTTTGAGGGATGGTGAAGGAAGCGTCGGCTGTGCGGGATTGCGCATGCGCCTAAAGCCTAGATGAACATCGTGGTCGTCGCAAGAGAACATGAATGAACTTACTTGGAGCCCTTTCGAGGCGTCGCTATGGATCCGTTGTTTTCCTTGTCCACTTCATTCCTCCTAGAACTGCATAAAACAATTGAATATAGCGCTTGATGAGGTGCGAAACAATCAAAACACGAACCTTTGCCGTGAAAGAGGTCGACTACTAGTGTTTTCAGCAGCTCGGTGCTTGCCCTTCGTCCGGTTGACTTTAGGCGTGGGGGTAGGCGAGCTGTACATGCGTCACAAACCATCGTGTCAATTGATAGCATAGTACACACCTGTGACCAGCATCCTCATCTTCGGAAGAGTCAACTGGCTCATCCTCCTTCTTGGACAGAGCTGAAGGGGATACTTCGTCCACCTCAGGAACAACAACGACATCTCCAGTGTCACCTTCAGCCTCGCAGCGTTCCGGAGGATCGACGCCAATATATTGATATAAGCTGCGGATATCCTCGTCGTCCGTGTATCGACCCATATCACCGCACTGCCGAAGGTCCCTTCCGAATTGCTTGTTGAATCGGGCTTGGAAGCGCTCCAAAGGTTTCCCCGAGGTGGGATTCTCGAGGGGGCATTGCTGGAGGTTGCAAGTCATTTGTGTGTCAAATTATATTTTGTGAAAAATAATCGAACCTCCTGGAGATGAGATACAAGGATGTGGACCCTGATAATAGAATGTATGTCGACTTCGTCGGGAATATGCAGGTGCCCGAGAAGCTGCAGCAAAGTTTTCCGGCTCTCTTCTGCAGTTTTATATGATGAGAGGCACAAATTATGTTTTGGTGGGCGGCGAAACATACCGTTTCGGTCAGATTCATACAGAGCTTTCAGGATATCAATAGCAAGGTCAACATGTACGCCATTCACGACACCATTTTCCAAGCTGTCAACACAATGAAAGTCAGATTGCCAGAGTATAGGCAAGCGAAAGAAGTCTTACGTGGCGGCGAGCTTTTGCGGATTCGTCCAGTCAGAGATGAACAGCAGACCGAATTGGTACGGAGTGATCATGACTTCGTCGTCGTCCAAACTCTCGTGCACTTGGCAAATCAAATCATATGCGGTCATGAATAGCTGCAGCAAAAGAGTCAACTACCTTCCGCTAGACAAGTAGGTAACACTACACATACCAATTGCATTCGACTCTGGTTGAGAGGCGAGGAGTAGCAGTAAACCGGGAAGAAGTACGATAGGCATTGGCGGAGCTCGAGATTATCTGCAGTCGCGGGAGAGACGTAGGCCATGACGAGACAGGTCAAGACCTATCGCAGTGTGGGTTTAGTATCTCCTGATGGATTCAATTTGGAATACCTTGGGATCGACGACAAGCCCGCTCAGCAATAGTTTGGATATCCCGATGCACAGCACGGCCTGAACCATCTTCGATTCTTCGTTTTCGAAAGTTTGCAGAAGAAACGCAATTATGCGCTCGGCCTTTCTCGCTACGTCAAACAAAATTTGTGAGACAGACAGCAGGGGACACGCACTATTTCCTCATTTCTGCCAAAGAATTCCTGGTCGTAGACCAACAGCAGATCAAATACAATCTGCAAGACCTTTATCTGGAGCTCCTCGGGCGAGCTCTGTACCTGCCCAAGGAACAGCTGGAAAGACTTCAGAGCCATGTTCTATGATGCTGGTCAGCGAGTACAGCATTAAGAAATGGTAACTGGTCAACTGACTTTCGCGATGAGGCAACATAGGCCGAGGCTGACGAGGCCCTTCTCGCGCATCACCAGCTCTTTTCTCTTGACAGCCGGGAGGATTAGGTCACCAAGTATGCCTTCTAATGTCGAATTGTCGTCGAAATTCTGGTTTCATTCCGTCAGCAATGTTATACTCTTATGCCAGACGATTTACTCACTCCGTTTACACGTTCTAGCATGCCGATGCACAACGTTAAACATCTTATATCGATGACATCTGCAATGTGAGCCTCTTCGGCGGTCATTTCGTGCCGTTGTTTGGAGCGCAGGAGCCGTGTCTTCTCTTTCACTATCGCGCTCTGCGATTGCGTGTAGTCAGCTTGAGTCTCATCTCCCGCGCTCTGCTGTTGAATCCATATACATCAGCAACCTAAAACAAGTGCTAATGCAAACTTACTGTTTGTTCGACAGGCTCGCCCTCAGCTCCGTCCCGAAGTTCGTGTATCGCCTCCACGACGACGCGAATGAACTCCCGTTCATCGGGTAGTATGGCCTTGAGCACATCCATGTAGCGTTCTATGAGGCTCTCAGGCAAATCCTCGTGAGACATGATATCACCTGAAAATTAGACGCAAGGTCACTCCTCCAGCGGGGAGAAATGTGCTCACGGACTACAGCAAACAGCTTGCGACGTCCAATTTCGTCGGAAAAGTCAAGCCGCAGGGCGATCAAGAGCAACTCCCCCAAGACGAATCGCCCCAGCTCGATATCTTCCTCCCTCTTGTCCCGTTCCTCCTCGGCGACTTCGGTGTCTCCGAGAAGGCTCGCCGTTTCATCTTCTTCGCTGAGTTCTAGTAGAGTATTGTAACTTTCCTGTATCTGGAATGCAAAAGCCGTGACAACAGGGAGACAGGCTGCCTCGAGGACTGCTTGAGCTGACTTGGCATGGCAGTTTTCGACGAAGACGCGTGCAAGTAGGGCAGATTCGGGCGTCAGTTCCTTCCAGAACGCATCTGCGCAGAGTGAGACGCGAGCCCCGCCTAGGGGTGAACAACATACCAGTAAAAACGACGTCATTGAGGACTTCCGCTCTGGTCAAAAATACGGAATTTAAGGCATCGACAGCAATACACTCCCCAGCCCCGAGCACGTCGAACAATCGCAAAAACGCCGCCAGAGCAGTGACGGTGTCATCAGACTCGCTGCGCGCGATGTCGAACCACGCACCGAGGACTTTCCCGGCGGCGACGCGGACGGCCACCTCGCGGTCGCGCAGTCCGTCCTGCACGACCAGCTCGCGCTGCGCGATGGTGAGGTGGCGCGGATGCTCGATGCGGGAAAGCAAGATGCCGGTGTAGACGAGCTTGCGGGTGAGCGCGTCGGTATCGCGTGTGCGTGTGAGGAGGATGGGCAGCGTCGACGGGGTGAGGGGAGCGTGAAGGAGCGCGGAGCGCCGGACGTCCCTAGACAATAGTCAGCCAGAGGATGGGTAGTTACGACAAAAGCGACGCACGGGGCCGGGTCATTGCACAGGCGCTCAAGGAGGATGTCGAGGATGCTCATTTCATCCTGGGCAAACTCGCTGGGGTCTTCGCTGCCGACTAACTTCGACAATGCAGCTATCGCGTGGACACGTATGAGCGACTCCTTGTCGTACACGCGGTCTACTAGGCCGCTACGCAGCGCAGTATACATCTCTTCACTGACCAGAAGGTCAGCGGCAGTAATTACACAGTGAGGGTAGACATACTCAATTTCACCGAGGTAAGCAATCACCTCTGCAACAACAGAGACACCACGGAAACGAATGTTCTTGTTCTTTGCGGTGAAAGCTCGAAGGAGCCATGCCAAGACGCGCGCGACAAAACGCGACGCTGGTGTATCATCGTCCTCATCTTGAGGTTTGTTTTCAGATCCTGCTACTCAAACGGTTAGCCGTTTACGCTGCCCAACGAGTGACATTTGGGCACACCCTTCTCGTTCATAAACTTCATATACGCGCCGATAAACTTTACGACGCGATCGGCTGCGGCGGGGCCCTTCTTTACGGGGAGTATACGCGAAATCATGTCAAGGTACGCGTCCCCGAACGCTTTCTCGCCGACGAGCTTGACGGATGCGCCATTCTTGATCGTCTTCGTGACTGTGTTGGCCCGCGTGTGCAACTTGTACAATGCGACACAGTTCTTCCTATGGTTCGCGACCGAGACCTGCGCCTGGTCGAATATGGATCCTATCGCATCCTGAAGAGTGTCCAAAACGTTCGTGGTCATAGCAGAAAGCGAAACGAAAGCGAAACGAAACAAGCAAGAAACGACAAACAAGATGAAAGTTGGAAGGAACGCGCGAAATCTCAAAGTCGAGCGCGTCGACTTGAACTGGTCGTCATGTGCTCGTGTTCGAGTATGAATGGTGGTTAGATAGATGTAAGTAAATTACATGCTGAATACGATACAACAGAGAAAAAAGACAGTCCTAGTGCTGATAATACACCTATGCTCTACCTTGTACCCGACCAACGGCCTCGTCCAACAACCATTTTGCATACATGCGATGAGCCCACAAGCACCATCGAGGCATCTCCTTCTCGTCCTCCTGTCCTGTGAGCGAGTTAGCGATCGCAAAGTCGGCAGAACATCCAAATTCTAGGCGGACGTAGTCGCCGTCAGAATCGTCCACAACCTCCCAGCTATGCCTTCCGCCAGACATGATCCGCCACGGTGACCCCCAGCTTGCTAATCGCTCGAAAAAGTGCACGGCACGGGGCGGCATGGACCAGGAGGTGACCAGTGGTCGAGTGGGCGACGGGGGCTCCACCACAGTGAATAACCCGTTGAGCAAAATGCCGCCAGGGACGAATGCTAGTTCTGTGTTATTCTCGCGCCCTTGTAGAATGGCTACCAGACGCGACTCGAGCTGAATCGTACGCCTCCTCAAAAACACTCGTGCCCATGTTTCGTTCGGCGACGAGTCCGACTTGTCGGCGAGTGCGGCGAGCGCTGTCCGGGGCACACGGGCAGAGATCACTTCTGCTCCCTTGCGGGAGACACGTTGGCGTGAAGGGTCCTGCGGCACAGAAAGCAATGGCTCCACAGGCGAAGTGCGTAGAGGATAAGCTCTGCTGAGACGTTGGGTTTCGCAGTAGACATATATCGACGGCGGCAATGCCGCTGCCAGTGCGAATGTCCATAGCATTTCCCTTGGCAATGACATGACCAACGATGCCTTGTTTCAGCTGGAGGAGAACTCAAAACTAACGGTGATCCGCGACTTACTGTTGAAAAACGCCCTGTCGACGGAGAGGAGATGGTGGTCAAAAGCAAGGAATTGATTCCGGACGCGACCGGGGCATCGCGCCCAAGCCTCCGATCCCGAACACTCAACTCAAAATCCCTGTTTCACCTGTGTTTCACCAATATCGAGACGCGTTTTCGCCGTGCAGCCGCCACGAAGCCACTCGGACGCCCGAATACGCGCGGATCGAGTAACGAACGAGCGCGATATCATCTCGCGTGTCCTGAGCTGCAAACATGTCGCGCCCTGCCCCTACCCCGCATCGCACGCCCCTTCGCCGCATTTCTCAGAATTCTCTATTTCATCTCTCACACTCCAATACCAATCCTGATGCACCCCACGGTCTTGGATTCCTCGAACCAGCGCTAGCTGAACTTGTGGACGAGGCGGAGTCGCTCTCCGCAAACGCGGACGGCCTCAAGGCCCTCGGCGACGCGCTAGAAGGCTTCAACGAATCGTTCGCGGGATTGCTATATATTATGAATATGAACGCGTTGACTGTGGATTGGCTACAGGTGTGTAAACTTGCGAAATATAGATGGCGGATGTTGAGCATCATGACAAGTAGGCACCAACGGAGGCGTCGTTCGTACTCGCGCGTCGGCGGGCAGGTACGTTTTCATTCAATCTTCTAACTTGTCTACTCACAGAATCCACGTAGAGGAAGATGCCCAGGCAGCTCTTGCCGCGCTGGCGGCGGCGTCGATCCCTGAGCCGGACAAAACTACTGTCCCGGAACCAGTGCCCGATTCGCACGCGAACACTACTACAGATGTAGGCACTACCAGCACAATAGCGACTACCTCCGGCGTGAAAAAGGTAGTGAAGAAGAAGGGCGCAAAGCCAAAGCTCAGTGCCAAGGAGAAGAAAGAACGGAATGTGCGTTTTGGTCACTGTGGGATGTGGGCACCTCTCTGAAACTCTCTGCACAGATTGCGATTGAGAATGCCGTATCATCTCTACCACTCGAGTTCCGTGGAAACGATCCGGTACGCAGTGGCAGCTAATTCACGATTCACACCCTTATTTACGCATTCATTTTGTAGAATCTCCGGCGAAATATCGAGATGGTTATAGAGTCCTTAATGGACAACGCCGGCAAGGGCCTGAAACGTATGAAAGCTGCGCCTTCTTCCTCTCGACATTCGCTCACGTACAACTTTCACAGTTCTCGAACTCGTCCATCCCCCGGATTTGACGCAGGCGCGCGTCAACAAATGTCTAATCGCCTTGGTGAACCGCAAGATTGTACAGAAAGAGAACAGCACTGTATGTCTTTCTACTTTGTCCTGTGTTGCGCTTCTAGATCTCGCTCTAATCCGTCTATAGGGTGCTGTGCTGTATCACTGGATAGGCACGGCAGGTTGATTTGGAGGATGTGATATTTTCATATCCAGATTCGTATACTTATTGTCGGTCTCCTCGGGCCCTTGTATGTACTGCATACTGTGCCATTACTAGTTTATATGATTTTTCTGTACTTTATCACCGTTCCACCATCCGTTCACCAGCCACCGCGCCGAGCAGTGGCAGTCAGTGGCGTGGGGACCGAACTGGTGGCAGTGGACCGAATCGACGACGCGCGCGGCGCCACAACGCGACCTTGACCTCTTCAGTCGCGTCAATTCCATCTTGTACAAAGTCCTGGGCCTGCCTTCACGTCGAATCCCCGGTCCGAACAGGTTCTACGCGCTGTAAACTGTACACAATATGCCGTTGGTTCGTATTGAAGTCTCAGACTTCAAGTCCTATCGGTACGTTATCATTTTTTCGCGCATTAACGCCTTTGACAAACAATATACAGTGGGCACCAGACCATCGGCCCCTTCAGAAATTTCACTTCAGTTATCGGTCCCAATGGCGCTGGAAAGTCCAATCTAATGGACGCGATATCGTTCGTGCTGGGTGTGAAGAGCGCGCAGCTTAGGAGTAGTCAGCTCAAGGACCTCGTGTATCGTGGTCGCAGGCTCGCCGAGGAAGATTCAGAAGCCGCACGCGAGGAGGACGACGGAGAGGACGACGGAGAAGGCTCTGCGAAGAAGGCGTGGGTGCTAGCTGTATACGAGGATACAGAGGGCAAGGAATGGCGTTTTCAGCGGACGTGCGTGTGTTGGAGGTCTCCTGGTCTCACCCGCTTGCTCACCTTGGCGTACAGGATATCTACAACGGGCGCCTCAGAATACAAGCTGAACAACAAGTCCGTGACATATGCCGCGTACAATACCGCCCTCACTTCGCACAATATCCTCGTCAAAGCCAAGAATTTTCTCGTGTTCCAGGGTGACGTCGAGGCAGTGGCTTCACAGTCGCCAGCACAGCTAGCGCGTCTCATTGACCAAATTAGCGGCTCCCTCGAGCTCGCAGGTGAATACGAGAAGGCGAAGGAGGCACAAGACCGTGCAACCGAGAACGCGACGTTCAATTTCACCAAGCGTCGCGGCATTGCAGGAGAAATCAAGCAATACAAGGAGCAGAAAGGCGAAGCCGAGCGCTTCGAGGCGCTCTGCCAGGAAAAGGTGCGCCCTGCGTAACTCGTGAACTACTCAGACAACGCTGACATGCCGCAGGATGAACTTATTTTACGCCGTTTCCTGTACAGGCTGTTCCATATCGAGGAGAATATCGAAAAGAACGCGAACGAGATCAAGAAGCAGAACAAAGCGCTCGCGGGCCTGCGGGAAGAGCAGCGCGTGCACGACGAAGCGCTCGCCGAGGCGCGTGCAGCACAATCCAAAGCACGCGGCGACGTCATGAAGAAAGAGAAGAAAATCAAGAAGGCTGAAAAGGCCCTCGACGGCAAGGTATATATTACCGACTCGAGCTGGCAAGAAAAGTGCTCATTGCGTGTTTAGAAACCGGACCTTGTCGCAACGGAGGCTCAAATCCAACATGCGACACGCAAACTGAACAATGCGCAGAAGACGGGGGAACAAGTGAAGAAAGACGCTGAACGCCAACAGGAGCAGCTCGATGCATTAAAGAAGGATCTCGCGAGTGTGAAAAGGGATGCAGACGCTGCTCAAGGTAAGCACAGCGATTTCATTTTAGCAGCGACACCAACGGTAGTTCTTAGAGGCGCAGCGGAAGACTTCCCGGAATAATTTGTCGCTGAGCGAGGCATCCCTCGACGAATACCGCAAACTGTATGATACCAATTCTCTCCTGCTACATCTACTAAGCATAAGCATATTGCAGTAAAGCTTCTGCGGCCCTTCTAGCTATTGACGAGCGGCAGTCGCTGGAGACCCTCACACGGGACGAGAAAACCTCTTCACGAGCACTTACGCAACTCCGAGACAAGCAAAGCGCACTAGAGGAGAAGCGCACGCAGCTCGCAGAGGACGTTCGCAAGTTCACCGAGAAGAAGGATGAGCTCGAGGAGCGTATTGCGACGCTGAGTAGTAACCTCGCGCGCTCACGGCAGGAACTTGACAACCAGCAGTCCGAGCGTGTCAGAATCACGTATGTCTATTCTGCATATCCTTAACCCAAAGTTTATGAGCTCACGATATGCATTGGGCAGCCGCTTGGAAAAGGAAGCCGACGAAAAGCTGCAGGGTGTCTATCACAAGCTACTCCAAGCGGGTGTCGACAAGAACGAGACCGAAAGGGAGGCAAAGCTCAAGGAGACGCTCGCTAGCTTACAGCGGATGTTCCCCGGCGTCCGTGGCCGCGTTGTCGACCTGTGCAAACCCACTCAGCGCAAGTATGAAACCGCCGTCTCTGTGGTGCTCGGCCGGAACATCGATGCCATCGTTGTGGACGAGGAGAGGACTGCGATTGATTGTATCGAGTACATGCGCAACCAGCGTGCCGGGTCTGCAACATTCTTGCCGTTGGACACTATTCAGGCGAAGCCGATCAACGACAAGTTCCGCGCATTTGCGAAAGGCGCACGGCTCGCGGTCGATGTCATCCAGTACGAACCTGCTGTTGAGCGCGCCATGCACCATGTATGTGGGAACGCGCTCGTGTGCGATACATTGGAAATTGCCAAGTACGTTCGCTGGGAGAAGGGGCAAGAGGTGAAAGGTGCGTCGGTGTGGTCTAACGCTCTGGGTAAGGGACCCGATATTCATGGCGACGTGCAGCTGTGACTCTGGAGGGGACCATCATCCACAAGAGTGGCCTGATGACAGGTGGTCGTAGCACGCACGGCAATGGGAAGAAATGGGATGAGCAGGACGTGATAGGTATTGCTATCCTTCTAGCATGTCTCTTCAAAGTAATACGTTACTGAGCTCCGTCAATGACAGGTTTGTATCGTGCTCGCGATGCACTGCAGGCCCAGCTCCGCGATCTTGGAAAAATGAAGCCTCGCGCCTCGCTGGACGAAAGTCTCATTGCAGAAATAGCCCGCCTGGAGTCGGCTCTGAATGTTGCGCGCGACGACCTTGTGAGTAATTTTCTTGCGCATAAGCGTACATTTTGACGAACGAATACCGCAGAGTGCATGTAAACTGAGGCTCACCGGTGCCAAAGATGAGCTGAAACATCTGGACAGAGAGCTGAAGAAGAACACTCCCGAGTTGAAGAAGGTTGGTTCCCTCTTATACAAATCTGAGGAGCTGCTGAATGCTCACGACTGTACATTCTCCAGGCTCAAGCGACGTTCGACTCACTCCGCGAGAAGATCGACGAGATCTCCGCCATCATATATCAGGCTGAGGATGGCATTTTCGCAGACTTCTGCCGACAAATCAAGGTCGCAAACATCAGAGAATATGAACAACGCCAGCTCAAGGTTGCACAAGAAGAAAGCGATGCGAGGCTGCGATTCGACACCCAAATTGCCCGTCTCAAAAATCAGTACGCCCTTCCACTAAAAGGTGGTATACGTTCACGTTTACTCATGCATTCTCGACTTTGAAGGTCGGAGTTTCAAGAAAGAGTAGTAGCGGGCATACGTGAGCGCGTGAGCAACTTCGAATCCACTATCAAGACCGAGGAGGCTACACTTGCGCGGCTTCGGGCGCAGAAGCAATCCTTTGAAGAAGAACTTGCTGCAGATGAAGATGCTCTTAAATCACTGCGAGAGGAACTGCAGGTCTTAAATGACGTGTTGGCAGAAAAGACAACCGCTGTCGAGCAGGTAAAACGGACCACGTCCAAAGCCTCGAAAGTCCTCGATCAGGCTCTGAAGGATATCACTTCGAGGGTTAGTCGCACCTCATTCATATGCACTCGCGGCTCCAAGCTAACTATACTGGATCTAGAATGATGAGATAGAGAAGTTGGCACTGGAGCGTTCGTCGATCTATCGCAAATGCCGATTAGAAGAAATCAAGCTGCCGCTGATTGAAGGCAACTTGAAGAATGTACCCATGGAGGAGGTCAGTTTCGGACCACATTCGATCGGCCTAAGGCTAACGCTTTCTCTCAGAATCTTCGCGAGGAGGTCGCTATGGATGTGGACGAGAACGAGGATGGGACTCAGCATGTTAAGAAAGTTCAAGACTATGGGATTGAAGTCGATTTCGATTCTCTAGATGACGATGAACGACAGGTCAATCTTGATGCAAGATATGTACTGTGCCTACTAGATTACTAACTCCCACTTTAGGACGGGTCTGCAGAAACGGCCGCAGCATTCGAGGCTTCTATAGCGAAACTGAACGCCGATATTGAGAGGATGGCACCCAACATGAAAGCTATGGAACGGTACGCCGATTCGCGCTAGTGGCGTGTAGTGGCTCATTTTGCTACAGGCTGGACGACGTTGAATCTAAACTTGCTGACACCGAGAAAGAAGCCGACAAAGCTCGTAAAGATTCCAAAACAGCACGAGATCAATTCAACGATGTAAAACGACGTCGGTGAGTTTTGCCGTTAGTCCGTGAGTTTTTTCAAACCAATATTGAATTGTATCACAAGATGCGAACTATTCAACAAGGCTTACAATCACATATCGGAGGTCATCGATAAGGTGTACAAAGATCTGACAAAGGGTAAAGCGTCACCGATGGGCGGCGTAGCGTATCTAAGTTTGGAAGATAGCGAGGTAAGAGTCACCGCAGCATTTTTATCAAGTAAATTCTGACGGAATATATTGTCTAGGAACCGTATGCTGGGGGTATCAAATACCACGCCATGCCCCCCATGAAGCGATTCCGTGACATGGAACAGCTGTCAGGCGGCGAGAAAACTGTCGCCGCCTTGGCTCTCCTTTTTGCCATCCATAGGTTTGGAGACAGACACTCGTTCCGAAATTTGAACTCAACTGATTGCTATCGATTTGCAGTTACCAGCCGGCTCCATTCTTCGTGCTAGATGAAGTCGATGCGGCCTTGGACAACACAAACGTTGCCAAGATCGCGAACTACATACGATCACAGGCCTCCGATACCTTCCAATTCATCGTGATAAGTCTCAAGGGCTCTCTGTATGAACGTGGCAACTCCCTCGTTGGTATCTACCGCGATCAGGACGTCAACAGCTCTCGAACGTTAACTTTGGATGTGAGTGTGCACTACTCTCATAGCCACCCGCTGTACTAACAACCTCTGGCAGCTGACGCAATATGACGAGTGAACACGCCAAAGCCAGCTCGCAAACTTGACCACTGCGCATCCTTTTCATTCTCGATTGCTTTCGTCGTATTGTTTTCTGTTTCACCGTTTGGCTGTATCACTAGCTGTGCCAGTACTTAGTATTATATTGATATGTGCAAACCGATGTAGAGCAACGCAAATGAAGGATAGCCGTGTCGTACGCAATAGAAAAGGCAAGATATGTGATGTTAAAAATATTCCGTGGTCCATCGGTGAAACCATGAAACTGCGCGAGAAAGCGCAGAAGATGCAGTAATGTATAACACAACAAACAACGAAAGAAAGCAACGGAGATTAGATGTGAGAAGAATGTATAGCAGCGATGTTCTCGATGTCCTCCTCGCCGCCAAAGGTCATTCGGTAGCTGGGGTGTCGACGATTCCCTGAGTTCTCCGGCTCGTCATGCGGATGCTGGGGGAAATAGTCTGCAGAGTCCTGTGCCTGTTGTTCAGGAGTATTCTCGAAGTACGATTGCAGGAGCGACATATGACCGGGAGTAGCTTTGGGTGGCACCGGGAAATCGGACAGGTTAGAGATTCTAGACGTGTCTGTGTTGGATGTCACATAGCTGAAACGGGCGAGATCAAACGAGTGAGGAGGTTGTAAGCTGTCGGTCGAGAGTATCCGTGTCGAGCTTTCTGCGGGCTGGTCAGCACTGCCCCTATCGTGCGGATGGCCAGACTGCGCCAGACGATCTTCGAGGTAGGTTAGATGACTTGAAATTCGATGATCACCCGCGGTCGTAGGTGGGGTAGTCACAGCTTCGATCGAGCCCATCCGCAGATGAACGCCTACAGAACATAGCACGCTAGTCAGCATTTCATCGCGGCGCAGAGCAAAGGATATCAGCATTACCAAACGTGTCATCTTCCACCGGCGATGGCTCTAGAACGGAGGAAGCCCGCGACGATGCTATGTCCTCCGGAACATTGAGGGATGAATCGTTGTGACGGATACCGCGCGTAGGAATACGTAGAGGTAGCGTCTCGTCGTTGGGCGACGGCGACCTATCCACCTCAGCCGAGACAAATCCAAAGGAGTTGGTAGAGATGTTTGGAGGTCGCCGACCACTATGCGAGCGGCCAAAATGTTGTTCGGAAAGGAGGGATGGACTCCGAGTGTGCGAGTGTGGTGGTGTATGCTGCTCCTGCATGCCTGAAAACTCTTCGAGTTCAAGGCTGAGCTGGCGGACGACATCCGACAAGCCGTGATGCTCTCTCGGGGTAGGTTCCCAAGAAAACTCGCTCGCCCTGCTTGATTCAGGAGATGCATACGTGTCGACGTTACCCCCTGCGGTGATTTCAGATTGGTTGGGATTATAGAAAAGGTCACGGAATCGCTCCAAGTCGTCTCCGTTGCCCAATGGTCGCGGCGAAATCTGGGGAGAAGAGTCTTGTGAAGTCACCCGGGATGAATTGGAATCAGAGAGTTTCCGATTGCTCAAGGTCCCTGAGATTTCACGGGCACTGGGGGGCGCAAGTCTGTCGATCTGCGAAGAAGCTACAGTGTGCAGCGACCTCGGCTCCGTGGACTGTGTTGTCATGCGCTGGAACTGAGGGAGATCCGCTTGGTCATACATAACTGGCTTGCGATGCGCCAGAGAGGTGCCAGCCTTAGCTGAGCTGGGGCCGCACGAGGAACTTTCTCGTACAATTTCTGGGCGCCGACGATCCCGGGGCATGTTTGGGTCATGGTCCTCGCTCGTCCCTATTCCACTATCCCTGCTACTTTGTTTATGCAAAGTATATGACAGGGCTTCACCAACTCCAAGCTTCGTTTCTCTGTGTTGATTACGAGTAGCAGCAGCGTAGGCGTGCAGGGGTTGCGACTCAATCCCGTCATCTTCCGCAGGATTCATGGGAAGCGGAGAATATTGAATCTCGTGCGGAAGAATCTCGCGCACGTCGCCCGGTGCCAATTCCACGTACATTTTAGCAGGTGGCGGCACATTGCTGTCAATACGCATCCGTGGATGGATATCTGCCGCCTCATCGGGCGATTGCGCGGCAAATGGGTGCGTGAACTGGTAGTTTAGTGTCGCCTGTGGAGGCAACCGATGACGGAAGGAGACATCACTGCTTCCAGTAGTGGGCGGAGGGACGATGTGAGACGAAGGATGGGGCCCCGCGTAATCTGAACCCCTTCGTGAGTGCGTACGGGAGTGACTTGGACTGCGGGAGGGAGCCTTGGGCGTGTCGCGGGAGTAAGGGAGTGATGCACCCTGTGCGTAAGGATGATCTGGGAGTGATATTGGATCGTACGTTTCGCGCGAATGATCATCTGATGGCGGGGGTGTGGAGATCGCAATGCCCACACCCTCCATACTAGAGGGTGTTGGGGATATTCTTGGGGGCCCGCCGAGACCTGGCACGGAAATTGGCGCAAGGGTATCTTTACGGGGCACGTCCTTTGCCCTCTCCCTCTCCAGCACGGTGCCATTTTCGTCAACGGGGCTGACGTTCGTAGGATCGATCCCATTGATACCACACAGCCGCAAAGCCGACTTCCCCCAGGAGTCCCCGCGGGTATGCCCCTGGCGTTTTGAGCTCGCGTGTGAGTGCGCATGCGAATGCGAGTGCGAGTGCGACACAGTATGGGACGACACGGTCCCCGTAGTCCCTGAAGTGCGTTCCAATGTCGTGTGCTCACGGACTTGGACACGCTGGCTTCCCAAGAGTGTTCTCGCGGCCAAGAAGTCGAATCCCCCGGGTTCTTTGTCCTTGACGCCACTGCTGGATGCATTCTTCAGCGACTTCGATCGCTTGCGAGAGTGCGCGCGTGATACAGAATTTCCAAACCCATGTTTTGCGAGAGCCTGCCATTGCTCTCGCTGGCGCGTCAACTCGTCGCCCTCTTCAAGGACACTATGATCGGTACGTCAATGTCATATGCATTGCACCAAGAAAAGAAATGGTTAACGTACCGAGCAAGCGAAGGAACTGGACTTGGCAATGCCAGGTCATCCTGGGCGAAACTTCGGCGCACGGACAATAAATTCGGATCCGGAGCAGTTTTACCCTCAGTGGTATTCAATACGCTCCTATTTGTAGAGCTCAGCAAGTCAGCATGTGAGCGAGACTTCATAAGACCTCGCGTCTTGAGTCCTGCCCCAGCTTTCTCCCGTCCCACCCCGCTCTCCTGCCACGCCGAACCGTCCCTCGAATCCTGATGCTGGTGGATGGGGCTGTCTGGAGGGCTGACAATACGCCCGCTGCCATTCGCGCTCCCTCCTCCATTTTGATGTGACTTCGCGGTGGGTGTCGACGTACGCGACTGTGAACCGAGGCGGACGCGGAAGCGGGGGCGTGGGAAAAGTAATGCGTCACACCATGTCTCTGCTGAGAGCCAGCGATGCGGTGGAGTAGGTGCTCGTGCGGGCGGAGGGGGAGCTCGGAAGTTGGGAGTAGACGTGGAAGTCCGGAGTGCATGGGAGGACGGTGGCATGTTGACCGTGGCTGCGAAAGGATCTGCAGACTGAGAAGGATATGAGGGGAGTATCTCCGGTTGAGTAAGCGTGACGCTGGGCAACACCGTGGTCTTCGCAGCCGTGATGGGAGGGGAGTCAACCTTGGGCGTAGGTGACGAGCTCGGGAACGGGTACGCATACGGGTGTTGCCCTTGCGACCGTGGTTGCGAGGACGGGTGAGCAGGACTGCGCGTGGTGGTGACCGGACTTTCCATCTCGCTTCTCGACGAATTCTCCCTCCGGACGTCGGAAGCTGAGCGCGCAGGCACAGGAGGTCGTTTTCCTTTGCCCTTACTCAGTTTGAACCGACCGGACCCCGAAGTAGGGGTACCGATTAGAGTTGAATAATAACTGTTATAATAGGCATCATCGTCTCCTCGCACCGGTTCTTCTTCCAACGGGGATACCACCACGTCGTCCTTCGATTTTACAGACAATATAGATCGCCGCCGGCCGAACCCAAAGAAACTTGTGCGCTTTTCGTGTGGAGGCGAGGTAGGCGATTGTGCGTTGTTTTGTTCATTTCGGTCGCCGTAGTACATTTGTGTATGGGCCACAGGGGATTCGCCAATACCGCTCGCCGCGCCTAGGTTAATGAAGGTAGGGGCTTGCGCACGTCCTTTCCCCGTCTTAGTCGACGCTATTGACGCGGACCGCTTTCGTGCAGCGTTCGAACTGAACGCAGTGCTCGTACTACCGTCTTTTGGAATCTCGTAGGGCCCGTTATATGGGATGTACCACTCGTCCTCGTCACGTGCGGACTGTGGTGAACGGGCGGAGGGTGATGTGGGGGACAGTAGCGCTCTGCCGCTAAGAGCTAGACGAGATAAGCGCGCGAGTGGTTTCGGGTGTTGACTGCTGGTGTTCATGCCTCGCAGGACGCGCCGCTGTTACCGGCTCAACGAACGAGGTCGACTATGGAGCGCTGGCATACACAACGTCGGCAGACCAATGGCAGATTCGAAACGAATGTGTCGCCGGGGTAGATAGAATAAGCAGGAAACCGCGAGAGTCGAGCGAGCAGGATATCGCTAGATAGACGAGTGAACGAACGTGGGCGCGCCCGAGTTAACAGAGTTTGGCCGTCGTCTGCATGTATGGTGTGGTGGAAAGCTACTGATCAATGCAGCGTGAGCATATGCAACGCCATTTCGCGAACACGATAAAGGCACGCAAAGCACCAAGCTGCACGTCGCGTCCGTACAGCCTTAGGGAGTGGAGTGAAGTATAAGTGACACGTACCACCACTCCGTGAACCACCGCACGCCTTTTCTGCACGAACGGTTACGGTTGAAATCGTCGCTCGCCAAAATTTAGCCTTGTCAAGGACAGGACTGCATAGACATACCGTATCAGCCGGTGATATCACGTTGCTCTGATCGACGTTGGCTCACCTTTTCTCGCGCACCCACAGCTTAGCACCGAGAAACGAACTTCGTGTCCTCGTATGTGCACCGTTAAACGGTAGTTGCGACGAAAGATAGAGAAACGAAAAGCAGCAGAGAGCGAAAGCCTCGGGTGAAAGGCAACTTCAAACATATTCTAACCAGGCGCGATCACTACTAAGTCCGGCTTTAATCGGAGCTTCAATAACTTTTGTAGTCTTTCTACTTACACCACTTGTAATGGGTCTTCAACCGAGTTTGAATGCTTGTAATAAGTTGTATAGTGGATCAGAGCATCCTCAAGAAAAATATGAAGGCCATTGGCAAAGATCGTGGTAAGTAGTAGGAAATAAATATGACGGCCCAACGCCAAGAGTCCGGTCCTCCAAGATGTAGAACACTCCGAGAAATTACTCGACAACCCGCTTGAATTGAAGATAGCAGGGATCTCCCAACGGTCTCGCCTGGTGGTCAATAGTCAGAAACCACGCTGAGGAGAGTATACTCTATCAAGGTACCTGCTGTAAGTCATTGCGATTCGGCTGCGGCAACGTTTTCGGGAACTTCCCAGACTCATCTACGAGGTCGTACTCGTAGCCAGCCAAAAAGAGTGCCAGGATCATCTTCATCTCGAGCTTCGCGACCTTCATACCCGCGCACGGATGACGCCCCGCACCCCAGGCGAGGTAGGTAAACGTGCCTTTCTTGTCTTCCTCCCGTCCGGGGTTGAAGCGCGACGGATCGAATGTGAGAGGGTCCGAGTAGATGTCCGAGTTCAAGTGCACGTCCGAGGTGTTGTAGGCGAGGAAGGCAGCCTTGTCGATGATCTTGCCGTCAATTTCGAGGGGCTGCGCGACGTTGCGGCGAAGGAGCGTGCCGTTGATGATGAGGCGGAGTGTCTCGCGGATGATCAGCTCGATTACTGGCATTTCCTCCTCCCAGGCCGACATGGGGATAGCCGCCAGGCGCTTGTGAAGGGGGTCTGAGCCCGTGGTGTTGGTGTGGGTGCTAACGAGAGCGTTGACCTCGGCAGTGGCGCGCGCCTTCCACTCGGGATGCGCCGCGAGGAAGATGAGGACCCAGCAAGCTGCAAAAAAAATTGTAGCCTCTGAACACCAAATAGAAAAAGTGAACGTGTGCTCACAGTTTATTCCAGTGTTGATGACTCCAGCGAAAACGACGCCTAGGATGAACTGTACAGCGTGATTAGCAACACTCTGGGGAGGCTAGAAGCGTACTTACTCCGATAATAGTTGGGTTGTCCGTCCCATCCTGGATCAGTACATCAATGGCGTCTGAGCTCGGTACCTTGGCATTGCGTCTCAATTCAACGTAATCATTGAGCATCATGTACAGGCCCATGGTCGCGTTTTCACCGTCCTTCTTGGCCTTGGAAGGGAACCATGGCAGGAGCAGCTTGACGGGCGTTGCGCTCTTCTCCAATTCCCAGTACAGCTTCGACAGACGTTCGACCTCGGATCTCGACGAGGAGAGCTCCCTGCACGTTGCCATGCGGACGGTCATTTGGAAGACAAGCTGAACACAAACACGATAAGTTACAATTCAGCGACCACATGTGGTTAGCTCTACGTACGTCGTAGACATCTTTGAAGGGATTGATCCTGCCTGACTTGCCATCGTGTCCCCACTCTTGCATGCGCTCATTCATGTCGTCGAACAATGTGGGAAGCACTGCATACAAAAGACATGAGCGACAATCGGGTCGTATCCCGGGTAAAGCGTACCGTCATTAAGCCTGTCCTTGTGCAACAACTCGTGGAGTCTTTTCTTGAAGAGATTCAACTGCGTAGCATCATCGTCCACTGCTGAGTGTACATCGATATCTTCCAGCCGCGGTGCCTGATCACGTTTAAAAACTATTGAGCATATGTATGCCTCCAGAAAGGCGGGCTAACGAGACTCACACCACCCATGAGAATTTTGTACCCCTCATTGAAGTTGAGGGACTTGTCCGAGAGGAACGCTTTACGGCCCTCCTCTCCCGACAGCGCAACGACGCGATGCTGAGAGCCGGTCAATACTAGCGCCGCAAAGAAGCCAAGACTGCGCTCTCACCTGCAAGACCTTAAACTGGAACATAGACTCCTTCGTCTTTGCAAAACCCTTCTTCATGAAATCGAACCGTTTATTGAAAAACGGCCAGGCGGTGAGTATCGAGATGCCGCCCAGCTCTGGGATGGAGGTTTTGCTCCTCGCAGAGAACAGAGACGAGGCGTAGAATGCGACGACCACTAGAAGGCATCCTGCTGTAGCGGCGACGGCGGGGGGAGTTGACAAGAGATTCCAGTCCTGCACGGACGGCAGTACGGTGGCGTTGGACATGGCAAGGCGGTGTGTAGGTGACAGAACCACATGTTTGAGAGGACCACTGCTATATAAGTTATCGTTACGGGTAAACGCTTTGGTGGACGAGGACCTGGGAACGAGGAAAAGTTCCGTCGGATGAAATCATCATGAGACCTGGGCATATTTACATGCCGCGTCAATGCCGCGTTATAAGTTTTATTGGCAGGCAGGGTTGTGAATCTGTTGATGCCTCTCATGGTAATAAGATGTACATTTCGAGGAGATGGTCGTCTCGCCGTCTTGTTGGCTTCCGACGGGTGGATGGGCTGCCTTGAGGATGCAGTGAACGCTATTGGTTGCAGGTAAGGAAGCTCATGCTGGTGGTGCCACTCTATAAATTAGTATAATCACTTGCACTCGATTAAATATCATTACATATGGCGCTTTGATTGGCAGCATCAAGCATCTGGAAAACGGCTGAGGCTCGGCTAACGTTCCAACCTCTACCAACCGTACCAACAACAATCGAGAGTTGGCAAGTGTTGAGAACAGTTGACAGGATCCATATCAGGTAAAAGCCCCTATGAGTGATCTCGAGCACAATGCCGCCTCGGCTGAACGTCTTCGCAGCGTCCTGGAGGAGCGGCGTTTGGACTTAGCGTTTTTTTTCTCGTTTCCCTATGCACGCTCATCCGAAACCTTGACCCAAGTACTACTATGTAGTATTAACCAGTCTAGGTGCGTCACTGACCTCTATATCTCTCTTGTTTGATACTTATGATCCTGTTTAACTTGCTTTAAGTCTCCATCCTCGACATTGTGGACGCGCTCAAGCTCCATGCTATGCTCGAAGTAGGCTACAAGGTGAGTAGCTACCAGCATTCTCTCGTTCCAACCAGCTCTAACGTTGTCATCATCGTAGACACCGAACAAATGCGATGGCGCACGCCGTATCCAATATTCACGGGCACCACGCCGGCGGCGTCCATGCATCAGGCATTTCCGCTGCACGCTCGCTCACGAGCCTGTGCATGAAGCGTCACTTGAAGCTTGAAGTCTCGAGCTCAACCATCGGCCTGCCGTACGCGTTGTCGAGCGCTTGCTGGCACGCTACCCGTGATGGGCAGTTTTCGCTGCCGTCTTTCTCCCATTTTCCTTCGTATGCTAGTAGCTATCATTCTGTACAGTATGTAGGCCTTTCGTGCAATAGATCTGCTGTTTTTCCCCCACTAAAAATTGCGACCCCTGCGGCCTGGCGTACAGGATTCAGATTAGTTGGGACCGACAGACTGGTCAATCTGCTGACGCGCATACTTCCGACTCAAGATGCGTGAATTGGCGTGAATATGTGAAGTTTCATTAGCCGACGGTGCTGTCAACCTATTGACAACCTACACTGCTATACCGAGAATTGCTGGAAACCAGGGAATCAAAGGATTGCTGTAAGCCAGGTAGACAGATCAGTGGATTCCACAGGAAAGGTAAAAGTCTGGATGAGGCAGTCGCGAAAGCTGGAAACCAGAAATCATGCACATGGGATCATCAGCAATATCAGATCCTTCCGAGCGTCGCTAAAATGCCCCGCAGTGGGTCGAAAATGAGACCTCTCAGGGTACAAAAAGTGAATTCATGAGCGGCAGACATACCACTGCACGATTTGGCAGTGAAATAAGAGGAACATTCATGTACCAGATTACGCGGGTCGTGACCCACGGGCGTTCGACATGCTCGCAGGCCTATGTGCGTCAAATCACTGGCGGCGCAGGAACCTAGGACTCGGACTTTACATATAACTTTTATAAGCACCACATATTGAGGCTGGTGCTAAGTGAAAATATTCATATCCGAGCCTCTACATATGCGCTTTCCGCGCGGCTGCAGACCGCCTCCGAGTCGCAAAAACACTGTGAAGTCCTTTGCCGAGGTAGATCTTGCGATCGATCACCAATATCTGGTTTCCAGCTCTCGCGACCTCCTCATCCAGACTTTTACCTTTTTTCTGGGATCCACTGATCTGTTCACCTGAGTTCCAGGTGCTCAAACTATTGTTGCCAAGAATCTCACAGATTTGCTGGTTTCCAACAATTTTCGGTATAGCAGTGTATTGGCGACATGTTGGCAACAGGGGAAGGTCGTTGAAAGCTGTTGGGGTTGGCAACATGCTGCAACACCTACCAACCACCTCTCATTTTTCCTGATGAGGCAACATAGCCTTGGTTAATATAATAGAGTGACAAACGCCATCAGCGTTATTCACTGACAACTGTATAGCTTTGCAGAGGGAGGGCCGCAGAAACCAATATCGATCTGCAGACGGGAAGTACTTACCGAGAACCAATGATAACATGAGTAGCGGTCAGCGACGCGGCGCGTAGTAAGTGGGCATGTCCGAGATACCCTGTAGCTTAAAGCGCCTCAGAGATCATGGGTAACTCACCAGGGCACTGAAGTTGAGCCCCTTACCGTCGGCGTTAGGCCCTCGGTAGGATGTTGGAAATCCAGGGCGCCGTTAACGTTAACAGCGGACAGCATGAGGTAGCCACTACGACGGCTGACTCGGTCAAGAACGCCTCGGGACACAAAACCGCCCATCCCTCTCCGAGACGTATTCTGTTTCGCAAAGAGATGAGGCGTGGTAGGGTCGAGCTGCGCTGAGCCGCTGGCAGGGACTTTGAGGACGTCAGCCAGAACGACGATAGAACCAAGGTCCGAGGAGGGCAATTTGATTCCGGCGTCGTTTCGTGAAGCAGGTCATAGCTAGTCTCCCGTAGGCAGCCACACGAGTAGGAAGATAATCGTTCCTTAGGTGATAGCAAGCCTCTTGTAGGCGACCGGCTCAAATTGAAATCGGGCTCAGCGGTCAACATTCTAGCATTGCCATCTGGTCCATATAACTGGAAGCCATGACGGTCAAGAACAATACCTGTTCAAGTGAGTTACCACACTATCAGTGAGTAGGAGTCATAGTCGGAACTCACCTTCAAGTCACTCCTTCTAGATTGTCCCAGCGTGTCCTACCGACACAACTTTGAGAATCCCCCGGGTGTCGCACTCCCGTAATGATTCTCTGACACACTTTACGCGCGGGTCCTTGTCAATGGCAATACCGTCGTGCGGACACAACCGGACCACCACCGCCCTCAAGCTAGACATCTGTTGTTGCGCTAACATGCCTCCTATAGCACGTCCACTGTGCCATTTGAAGTCGATGTCCGCTTGGAAGTTCCCGTAATCGTCTACTTGGACAAGACCAAATCTGATCTCTTGGATGTGGTAAGAATCGATCCGTGACAACACGAGTGGGATGTAATCCTGCGAGACAAGGTCTGCAAGGGGCACGTCGCCCAAGTCGAGGACACGAAGGTTCGTGTTGAGCGACAGGTCGAGGCGGTGTTCGAGGTGGGCAGCATACGACGGGAAGCCGATCCGCACGAGGAGACGCTCGAGGGACGGCCCCAGTAGTTTGATGAATGAGCATATCGAGTCTACATAGCTCTCTTCCTCGGGTATAGATATACGGAGTTCGGTGACGGACGGCGCGGGTTTCGATGAGATCCAGTTGAGAATTGCGATGGAAGACTCGCCGGATGGCAAATCCAGCACGCGTAAGGATGGGCGGAATTTTGTTGCAACATGGGGCCGCTGGAAGGTTGCAAGAGAACCGTGCGGGCATTCGATCGTACGTGCTACGCACAAGACCTCGAGGAGACGATATGACGCTACGAGTTCCACGAGCCTCTCTATGCTGGCGCATCCAATGTACTCCAGCCGCAGGATGCGTACAGTGTTCGGAAAATTGCAAGTAAGCACAGACCAAGCCTCCGGGGAGAGGCCATCCAAGTAAGTGCGGTCCAGATCGAGGCGCCGGAGATTACAGAAGGCGGTAAATTTGTGCAGATATCTGTTCATCCATGGATATCTATTCCAAAGACGAAGGTAGCGCAGGGCGGATGCCAATGTGCAGTTGGGGGACTCTAGGAGGGCCACAAACTCATGGACAATCGGCCTCGTGATGAATGTTGTCTCGAGATGAGTATGCAACGCATTATCATCGTATGCGGCGCCACCGCCGAACAAAGCGAAGCGACTCGCTGGTAGCCAGCCCTTGCAGACTGCTCCGCAAGCCGCGAGTGCGTCGCGATTATCGCCAAGATGGCCAATGATGGCATCCCAGAGCTCGGGGGGAAGTTGGGCCATGCTACGTCAGATTATCGTGAGATATTGTGAAGGCCCACAGGGTGATACGGAACAAACCAAAGGCTTGTAAAACCTGGCCCTGCGGTAGACGGCTGCGACCTGTACACTGGCAGTGATTGAGTAAGGTGATGTTGACAGCTAGAGAGTTCGATGGGCGTGAACGGCTTGCCGCCTTGCGGTATTTGCTCTTGGACGAAGGACGTCGACCACATGTTACCCACGAGCTCGACAGGACCTTCGGATATGACTGCTTGCTCACCGCGTTGTCGTCATAGGTTGATTCAATTTTATCAAGGTTTTGTGAAGATACGTGTTCGAGATTGAGTTCGTCTCCGTTAAGTGGATTCAATTTCAAAAGTCGAAACGTTCAGCGTTCAAGGTTAAAGCAAATTGCACAGCAGCGCAGATCGCAGCGACGCGACGTCTATGACTTTCATGATGACATTGAACCGACAGAACGACGCTCAGATCACTTGGTTTCGACTCACCTTCTCAATCTCAAGTGGCGTTGAGGGAGTTGTGAAACGGGGTGCTGAATATAACGCCTTATATATGCAGCCAGGAACAGCAAACTGCATCACGGTGGGCGTTCTTCTGTCCGTTCAGGTAACCGGAGCACTGCCATTAATATTGAATTATGGTCCTTCTTTCGAGCACAAAACCAAGGTAGAGAGGACTCTCGAGGACACCAGGCGGCGACGTTTGGGTCTGAAGAACTTGTGTAGATATTTTGTCTGAGCTTGTGGCGGAAGAAAGCAAGGAACGTGGTGCGAAAACAGATCGCCCAAAAAGGATATAAGAGATGGTAGAATCTGCGTTCGAGGCGCCCAGGAAGCGCCGGCCATTTCTTTCCCCTGAAACTTGCCTGAAACGATGCAAGAATTCAGGCAACCTTTTCCATGTCCTCGTCCTGACCACCACAGCAGCCAAAACGTCCTAACGATTCGCAGCCGTAGTGCGCGTACTCACGCTCTTTACGCGTCTCTTCGGTATGTGCAACCTGTGGCGCTCGTCTCGAATGTCTGAGCCTCAGGCTATATGCAGGTTTTGACAAAATTGAGACAGGAACGTATCCCTGGTCTTGCAGAAGTCGTCTGACATACACTCTTTGAACCGCACGCTCGTTACTCACACCAATGTTCACCCCGCCACCATCCCCACAGCCTCTTAAGACCATACCAGAGGAAGATATCGACTATTTCAGCGCGGAGCCGGTACCGTCACCTGCAAAGAGGGCGGCAGGGCGGCGCACACGATGGGCGGTGCTTCTCGTACCGCTTGTGATCATCCTCGTTACAGCAGCAGCGCGATATTTGGTCTGGCCGAACAACGCGTCAATGCTCTCTACCCTTCCTCCAGTCAATCTCATGCCCCTCGCGCACCCGCACTCGCATCCTTTCCATAAGCGCCACCCGAATCCAGATCCCGCTACCTCTTCTAGTGCTAGCACGATAGCCTTTCCCTCTGGCTCGGGGTCTGCTACGCCTACTACATCTTCCAGTCCGACAGAGACCGCGCAGTCGCTGCCCACGATACCTGCCTCCGCTCCTGCTCTGCCGACGCCGTTCCCACAGCCACTCGACGCAATATCGCAGAATTTCTCCTCGAACTCGTGCTTCAACTTTTTCATGAACATGACAACGACAGAGCCGTTCCGCTCGTGCCGGCCATTTGGCATGCTCCTGCAGAGCAGCACGGCCTTCATCTCGGTGCGTTGCATGACTGATTCTCCGCCACAGGCTTCCCCTCGTCTAGCACGCAGTAGCCGTGGTACTTATTTATTCTCTCTTTTCAAGCAGTCACAAGATAACGTGACGGCGCTGAATGACATCGTGTGGGGCACCTGCAATACGACGATTTCATCGGACCAGTGCACGTCGAATATGGCGTGGTTTGCGAGCACACTGCAGTCCGCTTGCTCGCAGGATCTGAACGACCGCAACGGAATGGCCGTTAGCACGCTCATCGGTACGTTTCCTTGGCCCTGCATTATTCACAGCCCGATATCAATACAATTTCTAGGTCTACAATCATACGCCCTCATGCGTCAAGCAGGGTGTCTCGCGGACCCTGTCACGAACACGTACTGCTACGTCGAGGCGGTGCACAATTCGAACCCGTCTGACCTGTACTTCTACCAACTACCCCTCGGGATGGCGCTTCCGAACAATACGACGCCGACGTGCAGCTCGTGCACGAAGAGCTTGCTCAGCATGTATGTCACTGATGCCGGGACACTCACGGGCCTGGTGGAGACCTACGAGGCTGCTGCAGAGCAGGCGGAGGCAAAGTGCGGGAGTGGGTACGCTGCAATCAAGACGAGCAGCAGCAGCAGCAACGGTAGTGCGCCAAGGTGGGGGATAGGTCCGTGGTGGGTTAGCCTAGCTGCGGCCGCAGTAGGTGCAATTGCAATATTTATTTAGGGTTGGTTGGCATTTTTATTCTCTTCCTGGTATGTCTCTTTTTTCTCTCATAGTCAAGTCGGTTTCTCATGGAAGTTCTTCCACAGAGCATTCTCTTTCGCTCGCTTGTTTTCCTTGGGCTCCGGTTGTGGACTACTCATTGCGTACGGCAGGACCATCCATTTCATTCATGCACCTCCCTTCCCTGCATTCACTCGCGCACATTCGTTCATGCGTGTACGGTGTGGTGATGGATGTGGACGTCCGCCATAATCTATTGCTATATCTTTTCTACCACTTGGTACTACTTATTTGTTACGGGACTATGCATATTTGGGGCGCGTGTTGTCGTTTCTACCTGTCGCACTACCTCATGTAGTAAAATCGCATGCTTTTGCTTTTATTTCTGTCCTTGTCCATCCTCCCGTCGGGCGACATTTTCAGACTCGCCCCGGCAGGCCGCAGCAGCACAGCAAATTCCTTTCCTCTTCCCTTTCCTCTCACAACTTGCAGCCCAGCGCAGGCGCAGCGCACTGCTGCGCAGCTCAGAGTCTGACCACCTGCCAGATACCAAGTCGTTCGACTTATTTTAACCTGTGCTCACGCGCACGGGAAAGTCTCGCGGGTGCCTGCAGTCGACCTGCAGTTTCCCAATGCGTGGTTGCCTCTACCGCGGTGGAGTTCTCGCGTTCCATCTCCGGGGCCAACGTACGATCGTCATGGAACCATAAAACGCCCAAGGAAACCCCTTTATTCCATTTACGCCCGCGCCTTCGTCCTCCGAATCCTGACCGTCGAACAAGCAACCAAGTTGAACGTTGAACCTTTGAACAGTATAGCAGATGGCACCACGACTGCGCGTCCTCGCGGGGCCCTCGCCAGACGCGCTCACGGACATCACGTCGACGGTGAACACAGCACGCCCGCACCGCGTAGAATCGCCTCTGTTCGACGGCGCGATAGTCGTGCACATCAAGGGCTTGACGGGCCCCGATGACGACAATCTTGAGTATTTTGGGCGGGAGGAGAGGAAGGGCATCACCTGGAGTCTGCAGGTGCAAGGTATGTGGCGCCGTGAATACTCTCATGAAGCCGTTGGGACGAGCGGGCAGATGTGTACGACATTCCCCCCGCATACTGAACCAAAATACAGGCAGGTTCCTGCGTCCAACATCTGCAGACGATGTTCTCTTCGGAAACACGTTCGACCGGCCACTGAAACTGCCCTGGGGGTCTGGCGCCGCGCTCAAATTCATGTCGTGAGCTCAATCCCCGTGTTTCCCGAGACGTCCGCTGATTTACTTTCAGATATGTTGACCCGACCCTCGAGCACGATCTCACGTCAGCGACCAAACCCTGGGCGCTGTCCCCGCTTGTCTCGACGATGCCACATCTCCAGCATGTCCGGCTCTCTGCCCCGCCCTCCCCAGCTGCATCCGAGACCTCTCTACATCACGACGATCCACGGACACCGTCTGCGTACGACGCCTTAAAGACGCCTATGCAGCATGACTTTAATACCACGCCTCCCCCCACTTCTGAGCTCCCACCTTTTCCGCCCCCGCAGTCGATATCCGATGACACGTCCCAGCTGCATCTTGCCCTGCGCTCGGATGGTAGTGCAGGTGACTCTGACTCCGACACGTCTTCAGTAACGTCCTCTGTCTCCTCCTCGGCCTCGGTCCACAACGGGATGCTCGCCCCTCCGCCCTCGGCCCCCGGTCGCGCGAAACTCACGGCCAAATCGAGCTTTACAAACCTTAGCAAATCGCTCCTCGCCCCGAGCAAGCACAAGCACAAGTCCCGGTCCAGATCCCGATCTAGCTCACGTTCGCGTTCGCGCTCGTCCTCGACCTCCTCCACGCTCCCACCACTCCCGACAGCGTCCGCACGGCGCGCGCACTTCGCGTCGCCCGAGGCGCGCCGCGCGGTGCTGTTCGGCGCGCAGGACGTGCTCACGACGGACTTCTGCTACGGCTTTCTCGAGTTCGCGCCCGCGCTCGCGCTGCGCATCCCTGGCGGGCTGTCCTTCGACCTCATGCGCTACTGGGACGGGCAGCCCGTGCGATTCGTGTGCTGTGAGCGCAAGCGGGACGGCGGGGCGGAGCCGTGGGGGGAGGTCTTTTGGTGTGTCTGCATCGAGATGGGGGAGGATTCCGGCTCGGATGCGGGGCAATGATGCGGGTGGAGGCTTTTTATTCTTGTTCGCTGGGGCCTATAACTCAATGTTGTTTCCGTGTTCATCTCTAGACTCTTGGGGATTCTTTGTATGTTGTTCTCTTTCAAGGACTCGATGAAGAATGTGTTGACATGGACCAAATGATTATTCCTTACATAGACGCATACTTGGCCCGTTTATGTGGATGCAGATGAAGCGCTGATCTCGTGGGTGGCATGTTGACATGTGGCTTTCCCGAGACTCGTCTTTGAGCGTTACATAACAGCTCATCGCGCAATTGTTTTGCCAGTCTTTGTATCCCCATGTCAGTGCCTTGTGAGTACTTCTAGCTAGCTCCATCCATGTTAACTCACTCACCTCCTAGAAAAAACGTACCCGAGTGGTCAGTACACCGCCGCATCATAGGCATCAACTCGTATTTTTGGTAAGTACGTATTTTATCAGTGCTTGAAGGCTGTATGCAGGCACTCGACATGCATCGTGCATGATGGCTCACTGCAATATGTCACCCAGCATGGTCCAACTTCCCCCCGAGCTCTGGGATGCCATCATTGGCCATCTTGGGGATGATCGGCATGCACTCGGGGCTTGCGGGGCAGTCTGCAAGGGCTGGCTACCAGCGAGTCGCTTTGCGTTGTTCGGCGGTGGCGCCGCAGACGATGTTTATGCGTCGCAGACTTTCCTCGAGACAACATTCATCATGAGGTCGATTGTCCATCAATTTGTGGCCCTCCTAGATTCCCCGAACTGCACATTGGCGCCCGCCTTGCGCTACCTTCGTCTTTGGAATAAAGATCCGTGGATGAACAGATATATGCACAAATTCACGGCCTTCAGTAATCTCCAGCGCCTCGATCTGGACCGCACTTACTTGGATGGCCTCTCCCCGGAGGCTTGGTCTGTGCTCACTTGCCACTTTCCCAACACTGTGCGCATCCTGCGGCTGGAGTACATTGGATGCGCCAGCCTACAGAAACTCGTGGAGCTCGTAGCGTCATATCGTCTCCTCGAGGTCTTGTGCGTAGCACGTACGATCGAATGCCCGCACGGTTCTCTTGGAACCTTCCAGCTACCGCATAATGCGACGGAATTTCGACCATCCTTACGCACGCTTGATTTGCCCTCCGAAGAGTCCTCCATCGCAATCCTTAACTGGATTTCGTCGAAACCCGCGCCGTCCGTCACGAACTTCCGCATATATGTACCCGAGCAAGAGAGCTATGTAGACTCGATATGCTCATTCATCAAACTACTGGGGCTGTCCCTCGAGCGTCTCGTCCTGAGCGGCGGCTTCATGTTGTTTGCTGTCCGCCTCGCACACCGCCTCGACCTTTCACTCAACACGAACCTGCGTGTCCTCGACTTGGGCGACGTGATCCTTGTGGACCATGTCTCGCATGATTACATCCCAATCGTGCTATCGCGGATCTGTTCTCACTGCATCGAAGAGATTAGCTTTGGTCTTTACCAACTAAACGAGAACGGTGACATCCGATCCAACATCGACCTCGAATGGCACGGTGCGCGTGCTACGGCGGACATATTGGCGCAACCACAGTTGTCTAATCTGCGCGCGTTGGTGGTCCGATTAAGTGTGCGCTACGGTCCCGTTATGATCAGTGCCGATGACCAGCCCGTGAAGTATGTCAGGAGCTCCTTGAGGGAGTGCGACGCTCGAGGGATTCTCAAAATTGTGTCGATGGCACACGCTAGCTCAAGCTGGCGGGACTGACTCGAAGGTGAGCTCTGACTCTTGCTCTCTGACAGCGTATTGACTCGCCGAAACAGATATGTCTCTCGACGGCTCACGATAACATAGGCCGCATGTACGATGTAACATGTTTCAGAATGTTTGCACCACATTTCTTTGAGCCGGCCCGGGGTGCATACACGGTAAACTCATTATCAAATACGTATGGTTGGTGGCTTGAATCTCGTGGTCGAGATGTGGTCCGCACATGTCCTGAGAGTCGAAACTTAGTACTGAACTCTCACCTGGACCAGTCTGCGTTGCGGCCTTGGGAATGAACCTCTGCGCAAGCGAGCGTCGGGGCATAGGAGGGTACCTCAGAGTGTTCTCTTCCAATCGGACCAAGTCAAGTGAGTGCTCTCATACAGTTCGGCGCTCGTACTAAGCAGTATGCGATTCCTTGGGATACGTAGGCACCATGTCGCATTGTCTACACATCGACGAGATCTTGAGGAAAGTTGTCTTGGAGATATATGCCTATGGAGGCTTGCGTACTCTCCGCAACCTTGCTATAACGTGCACAGCATTTCGGGAACCCGCCTTGGACGAATTGTGGCATCGCCAATCGTCTCTTGCTCCTTTGATACAATGCTTGCCGGGCCACTTGTGGGCAGTTGTGCCCCGCGTCATCGACGACTGGACCAACGAGTCTACTACGGTCAAGATTCTGTATGAATTAGTAGGCTATATCTAAATCCTTTCAACACCCTGCCAATCTGACTGTTCGCCAAGAAATTCGTACAACGCGTTACACCGTCGGATTGGACGGCAGCCCTCTCGTATCTTCGGCGCGTCAAGGTCTTTGACCAGACAAGCTCTTGCTACATGCTGAGCGACCCCCCGTTAATCCCGCCCCGGACGCTGACGGTTTTGCGCGTCTTCGCACCGACGCTTCCGCTTTTCCCGAATCTTCGTCGATTGGTGCTATGTACCGAGATGATGCGCGTGGCGGACATGTTTTTGAGTTCGGGTCTTGCGTGGTGCAGGCTGGTAGGACTAGGAGGTGGCGCAAGCCACTCGGTCGACTGGGACTCATCCGCAGCTTTCATTTGCTTGACATGCACCTCGCTTGCGGTCCTGTGCATCAACGAATGCCCCGAGATATCGTTCGCGATAGCCCCGCGTCTGACCGCCTGGGATAGTCTCCGTGTCCTGAGTATCTCGGCGCTGAAAGCGGAGGAGATGGCTGCGGTGGCTGCTTTGCCAAATCTCCGCACGCTCAAGCTGTTTTCGCTACGTATTGAAGGCCTACTCCTCACACGACAAGGAGCTTTTCACGCCCTCCGCAGTCTTACAATCCACGCCGAGGCATCGTCAACTGTCGCAGCACTCATTCGGCTCCTTCCGCGTGGCCACGGACTCGAGTTCGTCGATGCATATGAGTACCAGATCAATGCATCGACCTTACAAGGTTGGAAGATTCTAACGGAGGCCCTTGCAGAACATGTATCTCCTGCCTCTCTCACTCACATCAAAATGACCTCATGCCCATGTACGATGGGAGACCTAAGCACAAACCTTCCGCTGCCTCTGCCATCGATCGCTGAGGAGCTTCGACCCCTGCTCTCCTTCGGTGCGCTTGAAGTTGTGTGCATCATGCCCCGTCAACTGCCCGCGGCTCTTCGAGTCGATAGCGGCCTCGACGACGCGATGCTCATCGAGATGTCGCTTGCTTGGCCGCATCTGCGGGAATTCAACGTCCTTCCAGTTGACACACCGTCCGAAGCCACCATGCGAGGGGTCGTACATCTGATCTTAGGCTGCCGAAATTTGCAGGTGCTGAAGGTCCCGGCCGTGCTCACCGTCGATCCGACGACGGAAGTGCCCTCTGATTATCTGCCGAACATGTCTTTCCACGATCTCATGGTCGTGGATGCGTTCGATGTGGAGGCTGCCTATAAGTACTTGGCCCCAATATGCCCGAACCTCGAGCTCACCAAGTTGCGATCTTTCCCAGTTAGTTTACACAACTCGGACTAGGTCCAGGCCTGATGATGTTCTCCTTGCACTCATACATCCAACCTAGTATCGCATGTCCGAGTGTCATACCCCGGTATGCACTCAAAATGTCTACAGAGCACATACATCCTGCAATGAGTTACCGTCCTTTATTACCACACTTCAGCCTTAGCATGAGCCCAATAAATCCGTATACTATGAAGGGATTAAATATTATAACAAATGTCGCAGCGCTCAGCACGGACTGGACTACAACTCATCCGCTCCTCCGTCCAGCTTCTGCTCAAATCGCCGCAGCAACAGCCGCTCGACCCACCCATCCTTCGGGAACGCCTTCTCCCACTGATTATGCAGGTGCACACCAAACACCTTGCCCAGCCGAACGTCCAGCGGGCCGCCCTCGCGAGTGCTGTCCCGGCCCTCCCATGCCTTTCCATCGTCGGCAAACGGATCCGGCAGCCGGTTGTCGAGTCGGCACGAGCGTGCGTCGCTGAAGCAGAACGGCAACACTTTGAAGGGCGGGATGGACGCGCCGACGAGACGCCGCCACAGCTTGAGGTAGAGCAGCGCACCCCAGTCTGTCGAGCCGGAGCGCGGCGGCTCAGACGAGGCCATGATGTGGAACGCCTCACATAGGTAGGCAGAGTGTTTGCGGAAGTGCATCAGTGCGCCGTTGAGCGGTTGGTATATTTTGTCTGTACAGTGTTTCAGTTGGTTAGGAATAATATTAATGGTGGAGTGGCACGCACCATAGCAATCCCATTGCGTGACAAACTCGTGCTCAAGGAGGGGCTCGAGACTTCTTGTCAAGAGACTGTCCATGTCGACCCATACGCCGCCGTACACCCAGATCACAAGTAGTCGTATTAAATCGCCATCTACCCATGCTTTGCTATCCTTCACTTTCAGCACCTCATGGCCCTCAAGCGCAGTTCCTACCGCAAGTGTTGGAATATCCACCACCCGCAAGTCAAACGCACGAGGATACTTGCGCTTGTAACTTGCAAGGATGTCATTCGAGGAGAGATCCCCGTTCGACCAAAGGATGAGGCGCGAAGACCCCAGCGGCTGTGTCGCGAAGAAGGACTTGAGCATGTATTCCTGGCGCGGGCCGAAGGGTGCGAGATCGTTCCGCCAGTACGTGTGGTAGTGCGTGCGCTCGTCCGCAGGCAAGTCCTGATCCACGCTACCACTAGGCGAGCCGCGCACGGTGCCCGCAAAGTCGTAGCAGTCCATACCCATGCGCAGCGGCACGCCTGCCTGCACCTCCGTCCGCCGCGGCCCGTACAACGCGTCACTGACGTTGTACGCGCTGCTCGACCGTGAGGGATCAAAGCAGCCGGCGAGTGGGGGGACGGGCGTAATCTCCTTCCGGATCCATGCGCGCGAGTAGAACGAAAGCTCGATGTGTGGTTCGTACATGAACAGCCCGAGGAGGAGGAGCGCGAAAGTGGCGGGCAGGGCGAATTTGAGTATTGTGAACAGCGTCCGCGGGCGCACTGGGAACACGGATTTTCCAGGAACATTTAGATTTGTGGTGGACCGCGACGACCTGTGGCGTTTGGGTGCAGGGATGTACGTGTGGTTCGATGGCGCAGATGGGCCGTGCAGGGATAGGGTAGAGGAGGATGAGCGAAGGCGAGGGGTAGAGTCGGAGGCGGCGTACATTGGAAGTCTCTCATAATTTCCTCGAGACATTGTTTCTCAAGTGATTTGGCACTGCGCCGTTAAGTTTTGGCACCAGTTTCTGCTCGTGCGGCTTGCAGTGCGTACTGGCTGCTAGGGCCTCCAGGTGTGTGTAAACCGCGCGTGTCCGCTGCCTGACGTGTCGTTTCGGTCGTGCAAAGGCGTTAGATTATCCGGTAAACGCAAGACAGGCGGAAGTGCTCAGGTGGAGACTTGATGGTAGTAGGAGGCAAGGTACGCAGAAAGCAATCTCATGAAATAGTGAGAAGACAAGATGATCGCGCGGTGGCGAGCGCTCACCGTAACGTGCACATACAACATGAAAACTTGTGTACATTATTCCCCTCGACGCGTACTACTACATTGCGTGATATAACAGCTTCCAAAAATACAAAAAATGGCTGGGATATAGAGGGGTGAAATATACTGCGTGTATGATAGAGTGGTGGCCCAGTTTGCACCCAATAAATTATGCGAGAGCGGCGGAAACGTCGTTTACTTCTTCAACACCTTCATGAGGGCGTTGATGGTGTCTAACCCGAACCCGTCTTGTGGGTAGCACACATACATTGGCTCGTGGTTCGAGTGGAATTTACTCTGATATAGTTGATATGAGTTTCGTTGGAACAGCAGGAACACGGAAGGAAAGCCACGTACCCTGAAATCGCCCCTCCGCGTCAGTCCCGCCGTCTTTGCTATCCGGGAATAGGTCTTCGACAGCCATGTCACCTTCCAGCCAGATAGATTCTCGACGGGGTTGATCTCGTCCGAGGCGGTGATGCCAAACGTCGCCGTGACATGCTTGTCGGGGTCGCCACATAAGCCACCGCGGACCTCTTCCTCGTGCAGGTCTCTCAGCGCGGTGTAGATGAGATCCTCGGAGGTGCCTTTAGGAGCAGAGGGGAACGACACGCAGTTCTTGATTTGCCAAGAGTCGCCGTGAATGCGGGTGAGGATGAGCAATCCTTGTATCTAAAATAACCCATTTTATGAGTGGTGCATGACGATGGCAGACAGGAATGTATTTACCTGGCCATCCTTACGGGCGAGCCAATACCGCCGATGCTCAGCATCGAGCCAGGGCATTAAGGAAGTCTAAGATAAGAAGATGAACGAAAGACTCGCGAAGCACAGAGAATATCGACCTACCGATGCAATCTGGACACCAGACCGACTCTTCTTCCAAGCCTCTATGCCCTCCTCGACGACCTTCTTATCCTCCTCCGACCACCCCTCCTTCTCCACCTCCGCGACAACGATATGCGCTTTCTCTGCTCTTCTGAGATTCTTCTTCAGGTCCTTCACGAGCGCGCCACCGCTTCCCTTCTCCTTATCGCTGGTCAGCTGCAGGACCGTGTGCGGATCTACGATGTCCTCATAGATGCAGTTCACCGTGCTCCACTGGAACTTCGGGCTCCCGAGCACGACCTCGAGGTCGTGGTCGACGCAGCACCAAATCGGGCGGAGGCCCTCACCCTGCGCCCACGCGATAAACGCGGCAGCGGTCGGCTCGAGCGCGGCGCGGTCGGAGACGAGCGGGTTCCCCCAGGCGAAGATATACTTGCCCCTGCGCATGTAGCCCTGCGCAGGCAGGAAAGACGACTCCGGTATCGGAGACGCGGGGCGCCATATGTGGTAACGCGAGAATTCGAGCCACGCCGTGGAGCTGGAGGAACCGTACTGTGCTACGAGGTCGGTGATAGCGTTCTTGGCATCTATGGAGTTGCCATTAAGTTCGGAGGAGCTGGATTCGCTGCTCGTCGAGGCCTCGTCGGGCGTATCCTCGAGGTCGTTTACAGCGGCGTCGACGGCATCGCTGCTATCTGCAGCTCCGTTGGAGTAAAAGTGTGTGCCGTTGGTAGACATGTTTAGCGTGATTTGAGCGTGATAGATGTGTGCTGTTCGGCGTTGGGCAGGCGCGTATGTTGCTTTGGAACGACATAGCTGCTATAACTTATATAGGAATCGACTTGTGGAAACTTCAAGAAAAACCTATGACGTCATTCGCGTTGTCAGTTATTCTCGTTATACAGCTTATGGAGAGTTCGTAGGGAGTCGAGACGTACCAAATTTCATCATGGTAAGCCTGCGCGGTTTCGGTCGACGTCGTGGCGTGTATTGTGGCACAAAACTAAGCCGTCTGCCGAAACCTCGGACATCAACGCGGCAGACGAACATACTTACTGTACACCATGCAGGCCTCGTGCAGGCCTGGCATTTGCTAGAAAGTAGAACGTACCAGTAAGGGAAGCAGCGAGCATGTTCCGGAGCCCTTGAAACCAATGTAAACGGGTTGAATTAGGATCACCAGGCATACAATTCCGAGTCTTCACGATTCTGAGTAAGCGAGTAAGCACCTACGCCGGACAGCACGTTAGCAATGCGAGCAGATTTCCGACAGGAAAGCAACGGATCTTGCGAAACGGCACACGGACTTACCAAGACAGCCGTCAACACCAGCCTTCCCCGCCTTTCTCGAACTCGTCGTGGAGCAGTCGCATCCAGTCGCCCCGATACTTCGACTCGTGCTTCACCACGATACGCGGGTCCTTCAAGATCTCTGCGTGCTTCTCGATAAGTTCGTGCACATCCTCGAAATTCTCGTCCGAGCAGCAGAACAGAATTTGCATCTCCTCCAATGCGTCCGCCTGTGTCACGCACGGCAGCTGGTCAAAGCAGTAGCCGATGCCGATGGTAGTCGTATGGATCCGACGGAATTTCCTCATGTCTGAAGAGAGCACGATGTCGCGGACCTCCTCGTCCCTCAGGTACGTGTTCGCACTCGTAAGACTACGGAGCCGTATGCCGCGGGATAAGTTCTTGAGGATCAGAGGTCCGTGGATTGGCCCGAGCTGTAGTGACTCCAACGACGGGGGCAGGATGTCTTCGAGGCGCCTCCAGTCGTTCTGGTCGAGATTGATGATTGTGAGCGCGCGGAGGTTGCTGCACATGACCAGAATTTGGTGGATAATGGTAATGGGCCATCCCAGGGCGCTATAGCAGAGGCTGCCTTGCCCTGCGTACCATGTGTGGCCGATCCATAGGCGTTGTACGAGGGCTGCAGGAGATGGACACGGCCGAGGGTGGCCTTCGGGATTGCCTACCGCATTGAAGAAATTCAGGATGAGGCCGACGTTGGAAAGTGTCACGGAGGTGTACAATGTGGGGTATAACCAGGATTGAGCTGTGCGACACACGAGGCACAACGTCGGAATCTGTGACCTATCTGCGATGAGAAATACTGTGCGGCCAAAATCAGCCACCGTTATTTTTTGACTTTGGTCAAAGAACACGCACCCTGATATGATTAGACAGTCCAAATTAGCCACCGTACTCGTGAAAACAAATGGTATGCCACGAACCAAGCGAATCACTTCCAAGGGAAGGGCGTGCGGCATGCTCGACGATGGAGTTGAAGTCCTCATATCTCGCAATTAACCGCCTCTCAAAGTGCTATCTGCGAGGCGCGATGAGCACAACATTATATTCATCCAGACAGTTGCTTACCTTCAAGTTGCGTTGGCTGTTGCTGTACATGCACTGGTGTCTTCAGCGAATGCACACTCAACGTCTAAGCGCTAGCACTGCCAGCTCTGTCAACGTCGGAGCAACCAGGGAGCACCTACTCAAGGAGCATTACATAGGCCCGTTAGCACTGCATCTTTATACGACTTGGCTTCGAAGCTTAAACTTCCAGTCTCATAGATAGGCAGATGACGGTAGGAAGAGTGTTGGATAAATAGCCGAGTCGAATCGTTTGGAAATTGTATACAATATTTGACAAGTCTAAAGCTTACGCCACGCGTGCGTACCGGTAGAGTGTGTATGGACAGCGGGCGATAAGTAAAATTGTACGAGTAGCTAGCCTATTCTCACATTATGAAGGGGGACGCGCAAGACAAGGAGAGGGACAGAGCAATAAGAGAAGGAAAAGAGCGAGCAGCACCCCGTTAAGAGACGCGAATACTTGAAGCGGAAGTCGATATGGAGTGGTGTCGTGCGGGGGCGTAGCGCAAGCAAACGGGTGCGTGAAAGAGAGGGCTAATGCGGGGAGTCCGTGAGGTTGAATAATAATCATAGTGGAAGGGAAGAGCGAAATTTTGCCTGTCACAAATTTCAATCAAGTCCATGCGAATCCAGAACTGGTGTCTTTTTTCGAGGCTTTCCCCCTTCACCCCGTCGGTCGCTCGCTCTCATGTCAGTCGCAGCCGCTCGTCCATGCCCATGCCACCAACACGCACAACCCCCAGGCTAGCCAGGCCCCCTCCCACGCTATCACACAAACCACCCATACCGACCCGACCAGCCGCAAATCGAAAATCCGGAACACACGAGAGCAGAAAGAAGGAAAACAAACGAGATGAGACGAAGGTATGAAGGGAAGGATCCCGTTCAACCCTCACTCAACCCATTTTGCTGTCCTTCTTCTTCTGTTTGCGCGGCGGCGTGACAGGCCGTCCCACGTTCATGCCTCCGTACGGGTACTTGGCTTTCTTCTCCGCGGGTTTCAGGATCTACGTCACCCATACAAGCTCAGCACCACCACAGTGAACGGCGATAGAAACGCAAATGCTTACCTGGAAGGAGCACAGTAGTGTCTCGTCCACGCTCATCATCGCTCCTGCATTGTCGAACTCTCCGCAATAATTTGGTGCTGAGAATAACGTCACTAGATGACGTTTGGCGAAGAATTCATAACCGTCCTCGACGACCTGAGTAAAGCAAAAATAAGCACGCCGCATAGTATCGGGCACCGATAGGCGCGTGACAAAGGTGTCCGTGGCCTCGACACCATGTTGATTTAGGGTGCCCGGAAAAGGTCAATACGTACCTGGTGAGCTCTACAGATGAGATCCATGTCGTGTTTCTGAAGGAATCGAGAGACGACGTCGGGACCGAACGTAAAAGACACTCCACGATCGTTTTCAGACCACCCAGTGATGTCTTTGTCGGGGTCCGACCATAACAAATCGCACAAAAGGCCTGGACAGCAAGCCATATGAGTATTCTATCCGCAGCAGGACCTAGCAAAGTGCTTACCGGTATCCGGGACGTCTGTTGGCCTCATTACCCTCCGTATTTGCTCCATTGACTGCAAATCTGGACTCAGCCCTCCGTGCATTGTGAAGATCTTCTCGTCGATGATAGCAGCGATCGGCAGACAGTTGAAACAGTCCGTAAATGTCTTCCACAATTTGATGTTGTACCGGCGCTTGCCTTCGAAGCCGGAGCCACCGTCAGAACAAAGCAGGACGCCACAGCGGGCGTCAGGACTCACATTCGTCGTAGAATCCGTAGATTCGGTTAATACTCGCACACTCGTGGTTTCCCCGTAGTATGAAGAAGTTTTCGGGGTACTTGATTTTGTACGCCAGGAGAAGACAGATGGTCTCAAGGGACTGTTTACCTCGATCAACATAGTCGCCGAGGAAGAGATAATTCGCTTCTGGAGGGAAACCACCGTATTCAAAGAGGCGGAGGAGGTCGTAGTATTGGCCGTGGATATCGCCTGAAAATTCTCGTAAGCAGGAGGGCTGAAACAGCGGGGTACGAGCGGGTACGCACCACAAATCTTGATTGGCGCCTCCAGTTCCAACAATATGGGCTGGTTGATGAAGATCTCCCTTGCTTTCGTGCAAAGGTATTTAATCTCGTATTCGTGTAGCTGCACTGGCTTCCCGGGTCGATTTCCTCGAACTGGTATAGGCAGCAAGTCAGTAAGTCATGGCAACATGGCGAGTGACGCCGACGCCGAAAGACAAAAAATACGCGAAAGCGCTGGTCGGTGTTCACAATTCCCCCCACCAAGTCCGATGGTGCACCGTTATCTTTCCGAACATCCTCGATGACTCGACCCACGATGTCGCGTCTGCCCCTTCCATTCACATGGGCCAAGTAGCGTCCTTCTGCGATCTTCTAGACAGCAGCGACTGCCCGCGCTCCCTCCTTTCCCGCCGCACTCCGTGACGTATCCAAAGCACAATGGCTCACCTTCAAGAAGCCGGTCGATGACCGAGTCGAGGTCGATTTCCGTGCTTGAGTCCGCCATTCCTGAGCTCGCGAGGGGTCGTAGGTCGTGGCTTTAGGTCGTGAGGCTTAGCGTGTGTGTGTTTGTCTGTGACTGCCGAGCGGTAAAAAAGCACAGGCGGGCGCAGTGTCTGTGTTGTCTGTTGTTGGTGGTGGTGGGGTGATGCTGGTCGTGCAGAGACGAGCGCGGTCTTTTTTTTGAGCTGGAGTTCGACTGCACTGACTGGTGAAGAAAAGCAGGTATAGTCGGTGGTCAGCCGGCAACCAGAACCGCGAAAAGTAGAAGAAAAGGATGGGGCGATGACAGATAACGGTGAGCGTCCTCCAGACAGCTTTGATGGGCGAAAACCGGAACCACTGGCGTGGGAAAGTTCACTACGGTCATCGATTGCACCAGTTTTTCATCTCTTTTTCTCGTTTCGTTTTTGTGGCGAACAACGGCGCAAGTTCAAGGTGAGACTCGACAAGAAAATGCAGGTTTAGCAGGGGATATAACACGGGTTCGGTACACAACTACAACACGTTATTACAGAACATCGTCCGTCGAATTATGAGCCCATGGATGGAATATATAGTCAGCAGGTAATATGCGTCGTGAATGGGCGAGGATAAATGTAGGTCGTATCCGTCGTAATCCGTACAATCAGGGAGCGGTGGAAACAGTGTTGGGCCATGAGGAAAATACAAGGGAATCGATGGTGGCGCCGACAGTAATCGTTTATTTTTAGGCGGCGGGTATTTGTCGACTACTAGACGGCCGCTGGGCTGCATCGCCGTCGGGGCGGCGAGCACGACGTCTTCTGCGTCTATAAAAATCGTTATAACGTGTGTATCTTCGTGGCAAAAATAAAGGGCGTACCGAGGAAACATAGGCCCCTTAGGCATCACGCGTTCATCCAAGTCGAGGGCAATATTGGTCGCAGCATGTAGGCCCTGTCGTGGTACGGCCGTTAGAAAACTGTGCCCGAGAAGTGGATATTAACAAACTAACCTCTATCCATTCAACGACTGAGGCTACGTCCGGCGCCTGCAGCAAGAACTGCTGACCCTCCATCCGGACTCTGATCACGTTTTTCCGCTTCAAATAGTCATTTCCCAACCCGCTCTCCGCGTTCTGCAGCGTGTACGCGTGTATTAGATTCGCGGGGTCAGGCTCCGGAATTTCTCCACGCGCGGGCGAGGCACGGGCAATCTGCAGGAAGTTTGAACGCGTCGAGGACGAAGGGGGCGGAGACAGCTCAGCCGGCGGAGAGTTCGGAAGGGCCATCGTTACGGAGTGTGCACTAGACGGCGTCGTCGCATTTTGCCCAGAACGATCAGATCCGTTTCGCGAGGGGGACGGGCGCGCAAGATTCAGCGACGGCCGCGCCCTCGAGTCGGAGGGTGGCCTCATCTGCGCGATGTCACTGCGCGAACGGGAGTGCGAGCCACGCAGATGCGAAGCGGGGTTCAGCAGCGACGTCGCAAGGCTGCGCTTCGAGCGATGATGGCGAAGAACGGGGGGTGTAGGCGGTTGCGAATCCGCAGTCCGTGGGCGCGCACTCCGCGGGCGCGAGCGTCGCTCCTCCGTAATTCCGTTGAGTTCTATGCCCACCGGTGGGGGAGCAGGCGGTGGTGTTGGCGACATATCTGCATCGAGCTTCGCAGGCCGCACTAACTCCCTGGGCTTGGCCTCTGTTTTTAACGCGCTAGGAGTCGCGCTAGATGTGCTCACATCGCCAACCCCCACCTGCTTCTCCCACCAATGGCTGAGGACGCCAACACCGGCCACACTAGGGGGACAGCTATACACTTTGAACGCGGTGCCTTCGAGGACGCACAGGACGCGCCGCCACTTCCGGTCTTTCGCCTGCACGCCCGGCGCGGTAAACTCCATCTTGCGCGGGAGAACGCCGCACAGGTATATAGAGTTAGTGTACGGCGGCAAGCGCTCCCTGCCCTCGTCTTCGCGCGGGGCAATGAGCACGTCACCGCGCATGGGATGGGCAAAAGGCGCAAACGACGGGTACGGAGGGGGGTCGGACGACGCGTTGAACATCGGCATGGACCGCTGCCGCCGCACCACTTTGTCCTTCTCCTCGGACGCAGTGACGCGGACGGGGGCTGCCAACGCGCTGACAGAAGCCGGAAGCAACGGCGAGTTCGTCTCGCGCGATTTTCCCTTCGCAGCCGCGCTAATTACCCCATCCGCAGCAGGACTACCTGGGCGGGGGTTCTTGATACTCAGCACGTCTGTCATACTGCGGGAGGCTAGAGTGTATAGTGCTGGGCGCTTGAAGGCGGATGCGGACGAAGGGCCTTCCATGGGCGTCCGTCGCGGGAGCGGTATCCGCTCTTCGGCACGGGGAGTGCGCGACGTGCCAGATGTGCGCTCCGGGGTCTTGACAGTGAAGTAGTCGACGTGAGTAGCTTTCGGGGTGCGGTCTGGCTGAGGCTGACTGGGTCCTGCAACAGGGTCATTGGACAACCACGAAAGGTCGATGCGCGAGACATCGACAGCAGGGAGGTCCGAACGGCTTGTCGACGAGTTCGCTGACCCCAGACTACTCCTCGAGTCGTTTACGTCGTCTTGTTCACTAAGCGCCATACTCGGCCGCCCTTCAACGTCGTCGCCATCCCCGTCGCCGTCTTCGTCCTCATCTGACTCGTCGAGCGCCGCATTCTCGTGGTCGGCCGATTCCAGTGCTTGCGACCCGGCTATGGGGAGTGCGGGCATACTGCGCAGGCGTGAGGAGGAGCTCTGTGCACGGGTGGAGGGGTCCGACGGCGTCGGGAGCGGAAGAGTGGGGAGGTTCAGGAGGGGCATGGGCTGACGGGTGATAATGGACGGAGAGAGGCGCACGCTGCCTTCGAGGTGAAAGCGCGTCAGGGGAGACTGCGGTAACGCGGACAAGCGAGGGGCGGAGGGACGCTGGATGGAGCTCGCGGAGGGGCTGGGGGACGGAAGAGGTGGGGACGGCTGTGGGTTTGCAGGATGCGCGATAACGCGAGATGGCATAGCATTAGCTGGCGCTCGTCGCTCGGAAACACTTTGCACAGTGCGATGTGACATGTTTGGCGTCATAGACGCTTCTGACTGGCCTAGTCGCACCGTCCTGTCTGTTGCGAGTGACGAGGTCGACGGGGGCTGGGAAGCAACGACCGTAGGCACGGGCTGGCGGCGGTATGATGCTGTACCCAACCCGTCGCTCGTGTTCGGTCTGCGGCCCACAACGCCATGACTCTTTGTCTTGCGCATAACGGGGGGCATCCCTGAGAGCCGTTCGCTATTTATGTTGCCGCTCCGCGCGCGCTCCCACGTCGAGCCGCTGTTCCGCGAGGGGGAGATACTGGAGGACGCAGACTGCGAGTCGTCGGTGTCCATCGAGTTGAACGAGGTGGGCATCTGCAAGTCGAGTACGGGCCCGGTGCCGTCGTTGTACGGTTTGCGTGTCGCATCGACCGAGCGTGCTGTTTGCTTGCGAGTGCCATTGTCGTTTAGCTCTGTCACGCTAGTCTTGGGGCGTGCGACCCGGCCGCGAATGTTGGAGACTTTCTTGAGAAACTGCGTCGCCCGTACCTGCGTGGGGTGAATCAGGAGGTATAGAAACGGGACTTTCGTGAACATACGCACCTGAAAAGCTGGCGGCTGGCGCACTGGCTCCATAGCGCAATACGCCGTGCGCTGCGCCAGGTGGAGAGAAAGCGATAAGCAACAGCGGTGACTCCGATGAGCGCTGGAGCTCGAGCAGTGCTATTTTGTTGATGAAAGAAAGGATCTCGAGGTCGGCCGATGCGGAAACGCGTTTGACCGGTTGATGGCTACGGTTTCGGCGGCTAGTATGTTTTGAGCATCAAGTTCACGGTTTGTCGATAGTACATGGACGCAGAGACCTGAGAAAGTTTGCAGAAGACGATGAACGGGAGCAAGAAACGTCCAGTACTGAATACCCAAAAAGATATATATGTTTTGCTGCCGCACTCAACCACATCAGTATGACATAGGCGGGGGAATTCTATTTCGACCGTGTCCGCTTCTCCCCGCACTTCTGACGCTCCCGCTGACACCAAGGTCTCATTTTGTCTCCACGCTTCTACTGCGCACTCGACACGCCTCTAAGAATGGTGGTGCGAACGGGTGTGACGACGCTCGGACAATATTCATGACCGAACTTGTTCTCGACGAACACGCGGATGCAGAAGGGAACAATTGTGTAGATTTGCGAGTTGGAAAAAGTGAAATAGTCGTCGATATCAACATTGCAGCGAGAGTGATCTTGGGGGATCTTAGGAGTACAATTCAAATGCCGGCCGTATGCTTCAGATGAAACGACAGGTATAGATGAGCAAAACGCACATACCTCCGAATCCGCCATTCCCGAGCAACTACAGGGGTTGGTACCAGGCCCGCAAATGTGTGTTACTCCGAATAGCGCCTCGCATTCACGCTCAGCAGAGGCCGAGCAGGCTACAAAATTTAGCGCTGGGCCAAAGTTATCCATTGACCCGCTACGGCAACATCTAGCCGAACACGAGCAAAAAGGGTCACCCTCTAGAGTACTAGTGCCTAAGTACACATGGTCGCATTAGCAAATTGTGAACTTCCCATGCATATGGTTGAATGCGGACACACCTGCCGACCCCGGTAGAACTCAAAGTCTAACGCTGAATTGGGTAGTCCTGCGAAGAAACACGGGTACCCGAAACTCTTGGGGAGAGAAACCGGTAGACATCAAGCTCTCATCCGAGAGGACAGCGTAGGATGAACGCAAACTAGGCGCGAATTTGAGAGTGCTTGGAAGTTGGTTGACCGTTGAAGTTGAGTAAACGCCCCCGCCTCGGCTCCGCCACGGTTGCTTACGTAACACAATTTAAGCTTCCGTTCTTTCTCCAGACATTCTGTCTCATTTCCTGCATGAATGCATGATACTCAGCGCTCAGCGCTCGTGGCTAGTCGCTGTAATTCAGTCGCTGGCCGCTATGTACGTACCGCCGCTGCTTAAACGCCCAATTTTACCGGAATGCCTCGAGTGAATATTCGACAGAAATGCCTGAGGAAATATCAAGGTTATAATTTCGTGCAGTGATACCAATGATAAGTATATTCATCAAGATCCTTTGCACTGGTACTGCACATATCGAATGTTCGCCAGACAACATATATAAGTAGCCCGTTGAGATGCAATAGTCAGTACACAGTCACATGCATAGCGTACAAATGCTTCAGAAATAAAAACCTATCAAACACAAAAATGGACGCCATCCATCACACCTTCGAGTCGCCAATCGGCTTGTGATACGACTCGATACCGCTCCTCGACAATTTCTCGTCATTCGGCTCTTCGAGGTCTGTATTGGCGACCTGTTCACCGGCATCCGCGATTTGTTGAACAACATCCTCGCCGTCGAAGAGTGCCGCGGTCTCCTCGAGCGTCTTGTTCTTCGTCTCGAGGACGAACACGAACACGAAGCCAGCCTCGAAGGCGAGCCAGCACACATATACGAGCTAATGTCAAATCGTAGTAAGCCCCGGGTTGAAAAGATACGCTTGAGAATAGAGGCACGTACGTAGTATTTCCAGGCAATGTGGTCGAGGGCGATGGGGTTGACGTATTGATTAAAGATGAGCGTGAGGGAGACCGTAAAGTTGAACACATTGAAGCCCTTCGCACGAATAGCGTACGGCAGGATCTCCACGGTATATGAAACAATAAGCGGCGTAAATGCGAGGCTATTTGGCGAGTGAGGTCACTGTCAGCCTCGTATAATTTTTTCCAACCGTCAGACTTACTCGTAAAAGGCGTAGAAGATGAAGATAAATGCAATAACAGCATGGGCCGCGGCGGTGGAACCGTGGATTGCAAATTGCGCCGAGCAAACCGTTTGCATGGTGAACGCGATAAGCATACCCACCGTCGACGTCAAGAACAGGGCGCGGCGTCCGACTTTGTCAACGAGAGACGAGGCAAACAGCGCCCAGAACAGGTTCCAAATTTGCAGGATCGCGTTGATGAGTAGCTAGAAGGGTTCACAGGTGTAAGTCGAGCGTGGCGGCGTGACTCAGAGGTTCTTTACCTGGATCGTGCTGCTGGTTATGCCAATCGAGTCGAAGACCTTGTTCAGCTAGGGAGTAGACCGTCAAAAGGGATTGGATAGAGCTTGACACTGATGAAAGACTCACATAGTATGAAACAAGACCGTTGCCGGACCACTGCGAGAAGAAAGCGAGCGCAACGATTATGCGCATGCGCCTCCGGTTTCCAGGTGTGGCGATTAGAGATCTCCACCCGACATTGGATGATACTGTTATTTATTGATTAGTGAAAAACAATGATATAGGAACCATCGTTGGCTAGACGATACCTGTGCGGTCGAAGTCGATGGCGGTTTTTATTTCCTCGAACTCATATCGTACCAAGGGATCCTCCTCGTTGCCATCGGCGTGGTAGTACGCAAGTGTTTTCAGTGCTTGCGCATCGTGACCTTTGCTGATCAGCCATCGGGGTGACTCGGGGCCGAACCAGATCAGCAGGAGCTGGAGTACAGAGGGTAAGCCCTGAAGCGCTGATGGTGCACGCCAGGACCAGCTGCTGTTCAGTCTGAAGGTGCCAAAAGTGACCCAAGCGGCTCTGGAAATTGTGTAAATACTTAGCGCGTCGATAGACAGACAAGAATGAAGAGAACGAACATGATAGAGCCCGAATACCAGAGGGAGTTGTATGCCGATGTTAGCGGGCCACGATATGTCGGGTAAGAAACTTCAGTGACCTAAGACAGGAAATAATGAGAAGTATGCAATGGGAAAAAGGCGTATCTTTTACCAGCATTGGTGCCGCATTCGCTGCGAACGTCAGTCCGAAGCCAATGAGGAATCTGCCCCGAATAAGTGCGTGAGATATATTCATACAACGGAGATATTCACCGTGCGCCGATGAACATTCCGACCGACTGAGACGCGGTTTGGATCACAGTGGCGATTGTCATAATAGTCGCGCCAATGAAGACGGTTGGACGACGACCGATCCCGTCAGAGAGGTAGGGAGCGAAAGGGTACGCAGCGAGAGACCCAATATTCTACGACCCTTGAGCATGCATTATTACGTGCGCGCATTGCGTTACGTACCTGGATCGCATTCAGCAGCCCTAGCTTTCCGCCCGTCGGGTGGTTGAAGTCGTTCTGCCAATGAGGCAGAGATTGTAGACCGTTCATCATGCTGTGAACAAATATTGAGTGTTGGGAACGCCGAGAGTACACCACTAAACGCGTACCTCCCATCGTAGCCATTCGTCGAAGACGTGATCAGACTGAGCATACCAACACATCAGACCCACATTACTTCGCGTAAGGTAGTGGTGAAACTCACAGAAGAAAAATCCAGCCGTTGAGTGCAATCAGGCTGTGGAGACGTGCATCAATATAGACATGGTGTAGGGCAAGCCGTAGACTGCGCCATACCGTCTGTTATTGTACCACTTTGGAATGGTTTTCATGGGTCATTATTCCGTCTGGATATATTTAACCAATATAGCTCACCCTTCGCCCGGGGTCGACGAGATGAGCATATGCAGCATCTGCGCCACCAGTGATTGCACCTGCTCCTACCATGGCTGTTGTGGAGATTGCGATAGGAATAGAGGGAGGAGACTGGATGGGAAGAAGCCCGGGTAGAGGCCAGTCGCAGTCTTATAGTCTCGACCGCACGAACCTACTAGCCCTGCTCCCTGGCAGGTGACTTGTTGCGAAACGTGGTTTTTTCCGCTCATGCTCCCCCAGGTTTCGCCGAGGTAATTTGGATGTGGGGAAATGCAGCGGTCAGCCCGGGCCCGCCCTCTATGCGCGAAGAAGGCTCGGGACCTGTTGAATTTCAGAAGGATCATACGACCTGAATTTTCAGCTCTCGTAAGTTGGCAAGGTGTCCTACATTCATTCTTAGCGGAACACTTTTGATTTCAACAGTGATACGCTGCAATATGCATATGAACACGAGGGACCAGTCTAAGAGAGAAAAGCAGTCACCGTCTTTACGTTTGGGGATAGTACTCGAGTAAAGCGATGATTTCTTTTCCAGCGTGTCCTTTATTGCGGCGAAACTTTGGCGTGGTTCTGAGTGAATGTGGTCAAAATACAGGCAAGATTCGCACTTGGCTGGAAGCAGCGTGTCCGGGGCTGCTATCAGGGTGCTGAAGATCCCAATGTCAGCCTTGGTACTGGTAGCATGAAAATGGCACGTTCTCAAGCTTCCTGTAAGGTTCTTGTCTATTCCTGTGGACCGTCGTGGTGGTGCCGAGAAGTGAAGGCCCTGGTAAGCCGACGTGAATCAGGCATGCCTACCATTCAGTCGGTATGGATCTCCAGCCTAAAGTCGAGGTTATCATCCATAGCCGGGTCAGGTCAGGAACATTGCGGGAACGACGCACCATAAGCACATCATGCAACGCTACCCTCGACGGAGAATTCTCGGCGAGGATTCAGACGAGCAGGGCATAGTGATGCCTGGTTATGAGGCACCGTAGCTCAAATTCCCAGAACGTCAAGGACATCAGTTGTAGCCATCACGCAAGCTGGCGCCCTGAAGTCATCCGACAGCTAGCCTACCCCGCCTGGAGTCCTGAAACAGTTGCGGGGGATAACCAGGATAGCGAGTCAGTACGGTGCGAAGATCTGCTCGGGCTCCGAAGTCTGCGGTCTGGCGTTCGCAGGTATTCCTCCTTAGATTGATTCCGGTCGGTGAAAGCGACGCCACTATGGCCAAGAACGTTCAGAGTCTGATAACGATCAATCCACAAGCTGAGGCATTCCTCTAGTCCTTCAGGTTTGTGAGACGGCATTGCCCAGAGTTTGAAGCACGCGAAGGACCCATCCTAAAAAGTATGTGTTTGATTAATTTGTACTATGAGACCCATATACTATAGCATGCAAATAACTCATCGACCAAAGCAATGGGAAATGTCCGCCTAGCGAGCATTTCTTATTAGGTGCATCGATCACCAGTCGCGTCTAGTGGTTTCAAAAGCGCTTGAGGAGCTCGCTCGCGGTTGATTCCGTCGCTTGATCCGTGCTTCCTGTTGCATTCGCCGGAGAGAGAGGCGTCGATGAATTCGCCAGCTCCGACTTCTTTCTTCGACCGAAGGAAACACCCCAACTACTGGCGAGATTGGCCAATGTGCTACTCGCTGTTATCCCGCCACTACTGGATGACGTCGAGGGGCCTAAATTTGACGGCATCGAGGTCTTTGCCAGTGGGGACACTCGCGGTACGTGATATGAGGCCGTCCGACGCCGGTGTGAAAGCATATTCGACATGCCTTCGGATAGCGACGCGGTAGGGGACGGAGAATCTGGTCTGTGGGCCGTGTCTCCATTGCTCGAAGGAGGGGGAGACGGAACTGGCGACATTCGATGTTCTGTCAATGCCGTCGTGGGAGCAGCTTTCGCGGCACCTGGAGTCCCAGAGGACGAACTTCCCAGCGGTGGAATACGCCCCACAGAGAAACGGGAGGACGTTGATATTCGTGACGAACGAGACGCCGGCCGCAGGGGTGATGGTGCACCCAATACATGACTATGCGGTCCCGATCCCGATCCAGCGTGGGATGGAGAAGGGGGCGGTGGTGGAGAGGTAGCCGGCGAAGGAGTTCGATCTCGTGGCGATGGAACAGTCCCTAGATTACTTTCTACCGGTGCCTGAGCCAATAGTCTCGATAAGGACGACGGTCCAGCGGTTGGGGAGGAATTTGCCCGCGACCGAACAGGGAAAAGGTGAGATGTTGGAGGGTGTGTAGCACGAAAGGAATCCTCGACCTCGCCTTGAGGAGGACCAGGTGGAGGTGGAGGTAGAACACCAGTGGGAGAAGTAGATAATGTTGTCGTGACAGTCGCTTCTGGCGGAGGCTGCTCGGAGGGGACTTTGCGCGATGAAACTTTGCGCTTGGTAGGTGGATTGGGCTGTGTCCAGTCTTCTACTTCGAGCATATAATACTTCACACCATCACCGAGGCCGTACGGGTTGCTGGTCGGGTCCTAGCATTGAATGAGGTTAAGTCGGTGCTCGGAAGATACACATTGCATGCAACATACATTGTGATCAACAACACGCTCGGTGATGGATGTAATTCTTGCGACAATCCATTCACGAGTCTTGAGTTGCTCGGCGAGATGGCCATTAGCTTGCAAGAAGTAATGCGGGAACGACACTAAGATAAGAGGATAAACCTCGGCGTCAGCCACCATCATCCACATTGCCCAAGTAAGAAAAAATAGGTGGACAAGCAGCGTACCGTTGAATGCAGCCCAAGGCTTCGAGACGGAGTTGCGAGTAGGAAGGAAGAGTGCCAAATCGCCTTTGGCAAAATTTCGGAAAGAAATTTTGCCCTTCGCGCGTTCTCGATACTCCTTGCATTGTTTCTGCCACTTCCGAATGGTAGAGCCCGCTTTTCCGATCGTTTCCAAGAAGTGGTCATGATCGAATGCTCTGAGCTGCTCCAAGGCTGATGCAGGGTCCGAATGGTCTATCGGCGAGGGCTCATCAGGGGCCCCAATCATGCTGTGGCGCAGTCCAGAGGGGAAGGAGGCATCAAGGAGATTGGGAGATGTCTTCGACAGGGATGACGGGTGTGCTGTCATAGTCTGCGCTGTGGACAAGGCCTTCACATGAGAGTTACGGAACGCGATGGCGACATCGAGTATCTGTGCCACCAGACGGCTGCTGTTCTCGAGTCGATGCTCATAGTCGGACTGGGAGGCCTGCCCAGCTTCGAGGTCAGCCCGCAGAGCCCGTTCGGCGTGGCGTGATTCCCGCAGCTCGTGCTCGACTCGCTGGAGCTCGACACGGAGGCCCACGGCGTCGGCACGGTCTATCTCGCCTTGCGCGCGAGCGTCCTTGAGCTCCCTCTCGACGTGTTCCATCTCAGCCTTCAGCTCTGAGAACTGATGCTCCAGGACAGCACGGTCTCCGTCAGCCTCAGCGATGTGGTCACGCATGATGCGGTCGTGCTCTGCAGCTTGGGCACGAAGGAGGCGATCCTTCTCCCTGGCGGCGTCTTTGAGCGCCCGGGTGACGTCGTCACTCTCCGTACGAGCGCTCTGTATTTGGATGGACAGATCCTCACCTCGAGCTCGGGCTTCTTCGAGGTTCCGCAGTGTAGTCGCCTGATCCTCTAGTAGTCCTGCAAATTTGGCCTCGTTCTTTGCCTCCAGCGCCTTCACATCCTCGAACTCGGCGCGGACCTGCGCGAGCTCTTGTCGCAACATTTCAGCCTCTCTGGCCTGTTGTGTCGCCTCACTCAACGCATTGGCAAGGGATTGTCGCTGGTTTTCCGCATCCGCCCGCAGATCCGCGTGTCGCTCTTCTAGTATTCGCCGAGCGTTTATCTCGCTTTCCACCTGGGCCCGGGCCTGATGCAAGTCACGCTCGACACGATCGGCACGCTCCTGTTCCGTGTTTACCGTGGCATCGACGTCCTGGACACTGCTCTTTAGGCGGTGAATCTCCATCTGTAATGATGTGCGCTCTTCTTGGAACATGGCCTCCTGGTGCTCCTTGGCCTCCTGGGTCACTCGGAGCTGCTCGGCGAGTTCACTGAACATCTGATCGTCGGCTTCAGTGGCTAGGGGTGCTGTTAACATGGCAGTTTCGAACTAAAGAAACGGCACATACCTCGCCTTCGAGATGACGAGAGCCTTGAAGCCGATAACACTGCATGTGATTGAGTTCATGTGTCGCGTCTGAGGAAATGGTACTCACAAGAGCGTTCAGCGATGCGGTCAAACCCCGCCTCGAGATTGTCCATCTTGGTGACCAGTTTCTCGAGAGCAATTCGGGATTCTCGCACTGCGCCCAAAGCCACAGTATCTGCACTAGACCGTGCAACCCGCTCTAGGTCATCTAGAACACGAAACAGCACTGCATGCAATGTCAATGTAGCGAAAGCATTGGCATGGCGCCATTGCGTACCTTCCACATCCTCGCGCTCGAGCGAGTAGGTGGCATCCAAGTTCCCCGACGGCGAGAAATCGATCGTCGGCACGGGGTCGTCCATGCCTTTCGTGTCAAACGGAAGTTGGCCATGGACTTCACCGCGATATACTTGCCGACGTTTCCGCTCGCTCGCTCTACACTGGCGTTAAAAAAGACGGTTGGAGAGGGTATATAAATTTACTTACGAAACCTTCGCCATGACTTCCAGGATGCTTTGCGCTCTCTGGTAGAAAAATCGCGCTGAGACACCGTCAAGCTGGTCATCTCGAATGCTATAAATCTCAGCTCACCAAACTCCTTCCGTCGTACAACTTCAATGACAGTAGCGCCATACGCATATAGCATGTTGTGAAGCCGTTGGATGTGTGAGAAGCTATTCTTTCCACGGAAGCTAGCTTGTAGAGAGGTAAGAGACACGGGTAGTTGCACCACGTCACTATTTAGTAGACTAATTTGTCGAAGGGCGCCGATACATTGCTCGGTGTACGCATTCTGCACGCAAGTTAGTGACGCCCAATGCGTCTCACGAGAAAAACTGACCTTGATATCAGTTATTAGTTGTACTTCGTGGCGGAGCGCGGTGTCAAGGCGCTTGAGTTCTGGAAAGCATTAGTTACACGACCAGAAAACAGTCAGTGATAGCAACTACCTTGTAATAGCTCGTCTGGGTCGGGTGCTGGACCTGAGGATATGGTGAGCGTGTAGCAATTCATACAACAGGAAACTTCGTACTCTCAAGGGCACCTGCAACATCTGTAATCTTGTCAGAAATGTCGTGTGAGCGTCGTAGACACGCGTTAGCATCGTCCAACAGCCTAAACGTATTTAGTATCCCAAACAGCACGATATTGAACAGACAGTTACCGTGTATCTGCGACTGTCGACCGAACGGCGTCTGTGCCTTCGCGCAACCGAGACATAGATTGCTCAGTTTGAGAAAAGCGACTCTCCAAGTCATCTACCTACGAATCAGCAGCAATCTAAGAGCTTACGGGTGGAAAGACGCTTACCATGCGCACGAGCACATATGTCTGCGACCTGGCGCATCTTGGCGTCCGAAACATAGTCACCAAGCGTCCTCGATTTCTCCCCCGCCTCGATGGCCTTCCGCACCGCGGGCGACATGAACTCGACGTGAATCTTCACCCTATTGATGATTTGCAGATCCGCATCTAGGCCTGCGAGCAGCGACGCTTGCTTGTCGAGCTCCCGGCGCGCGCCCATGGCGATGCCCTCGAACGCGTCCGCGATGGCGAGGACATTGAGGTCGAGGCTGCTAGACGCTATGCGGACGGCTTCGTGTTGATATTGCAGTGTGGATAGCGTGTGTGTTATGTGCTCCTGGTGGGCATGTGCGGTGCGCACGTAAGAGTCTGCGAGTTGCGAGGGGCGAAACGGGGGTGTGGCAGCGATGCTCTCTGAGCGTGGGGTGAGCAATCATTTTGGATTGGCATGTATAGAGACATACCCTCTATTGGGGGCTGTAAGGGCGCGACAACCCTCAGCTCTTGCAAGACCTCCTCGAGGTCAAAATCGAGGTAGTATTTATTGAAGACATAGATCGACTGCAACCACAACGTTCATCGCGGCATTAATAAGAGTGCTCTACACTACTCACCTGATCGTGTGCCCCGGCCAGTTCTCTAAGATTGTCGCTCCGTAGTCTCTGGCCATCTGAGAGGTACACCAGAATAGCCTCCTCGTCCACTCCCGTTTCACGATGCAGAAACAATTCCAAGCTTCCCGTCCTGTTTATAGCGCGTTAACAGGTTGGGCATAAGCGTGTAAGTGCTGTCTACCTTTCTATATCGCGCAGCGTTGCGTTCACCTACACAAGCACGGGCCGTGAGCGCAGCCCGCCCGAACAACTTGTCAACTGTCCGCACCTGGGTCACTTCACCATCCTCCGCGCGGCATATCTGCAGCATAGCACCGGTTCCTCCAGACAAGCTGATTATCTTCCAGTCCACAAGAGATATAATGACAGAAATGAGTGTTTGGGTTGCGAGCAAGTGGCGTACGAAAGCAGGTTGCTCAGACGTAACTTGAGCAGTCACTCAGGGGCTATTTCCTACTACGCTCGGAAATGAAATGAAATGGAGACTTCGATTTTGCGGCGTCGTGGAAAGCGGTCGTTGCTACGGATAAATACTCTACATGCGTGCGATGCAAGTGTACAGAATGCAAAAGCGAGTCCGAGTAAGTCCAGTTCCAAAGTAATATTTAAAAAAGGGTTCTTATGCGCAGGTTCGAAAGATAGAATAGAAGTCGGGATCAGCTCGCGCGCCAGAATCGCCACCCCCGCGCCTCCTCGCTGACCACAGCAGTACGGCCAGGCAATTTCATCCAATCCGCGAAGCCAGGCGTTTTCTCAGCAACACTGGGCGTGCGACTCGAGTCGGGCGTCGACAGATCCGCAGGCGGCGTCAGCGACGGACTCGACCTCGCCGTGCTGGGGGACGACGAATCCGACTCCGCCGCGGGCGCAAGCGGGCTCCGCGGCACAATGGTCGATGGGGAAGGAAATCTTGACGGCGGCACGGCATGTTTCGGCGTGGGTGGGATGAGCGTGAGCACCGGGATGACGTCCTCCGCCTCCTCCGGCGTGTCCTCGCCGACGAACGAGTTCGAGAACGACGCGGATAGGCTCAAGCGCCCGTGCCGCATGCGCGCGCGCTGCCGCGGTGCGGCAGAAAGAGAGCTCGTGGACCCGAAGGAGCTCAGCGTAGTATCGGCACCGTTCAGCACGACGTCGCCGCCCAGAAGGATCGCGTCGCGCGGGCCGAGACCGCGCAGGAGAAGCTCGCCCACGGTTACGGCCGGGATGGATGCGTCCGCCGTTGGGGCGGGAATCGACACCGGGGCGCTGAGCATCGCTCGCGGGACGATGTACGCGCCGTGTTGCTCGCTCGTGTGCTCGTTTTCGTCCTCCAGGAGAGGTAGCGAAGGGAAGTTGCGCAGTGACGAGCTGTGCGTCGGCACGTCGTACATCGAGGCTGGGCGTGACTGCGAGCCGGGGTGCGATTGCGATACCGTGACCGATGACGACTCCGAGACTTTCAAGAACGACGCGAGCGCAGCCACTAACGACGACGGCGCGTGCGGGGGCAGCACGTGGATAGTCTGCGCCTGCGCCTGTTCATGCGACTTTACTCGTCGCTGGGGCACTTCTAGTGTCGGCGGCGCGGGTGATTTTTCTGTGGTTATCGGTGAGACACAGATGAAATGACATGGTGCGGAACGTACCACGTCTTTTTCCGATGGAGGACAACTTGAACGAGTGCAGGTGCAGAGACGAGAGCGGACGCGAAATGAAACTGTGCGGTCGGTCTCGCTTGGGCAAGTCCGGACGACGCGACGAGTCTGGAGAAAGATTCGTGGAACTGTGTCGCGCGAACGTAGAGACCTCTGGGCGAGATGTGCCGATTACATACGGCCTCGACAGCGCACCGACCAGAATCGCATGCTTTAGCGTCGTCTTGTCCGTGGTCTCCATATCCTTCCCGTTTCCCTCGTCTAGAAAGTTCAAAACCGCGTCCAGCCGCCTTTCGCCCCCGCCGCCACCCCCAAATTCCGGGCTGCGCGATGACGTCTTGCGGCTAAAAATACCACGCTTCCGGTCAATCTTTTCGCCGTCATCGCCCTCGTCGAGTTCCGCCACGCCGACCACACCTCCGTCTTCTCGCCAGACACGCGCGATGCGTGCGGCCCACTCGAGAACGTGGATGAGACCAAATGCGCTGGAGGGTTGCACATGCGGGCGAAGAATTCGCACGGCGGGGCCGTCAGCGGGCACGATGGACGACACCGCGGCCAAGGACAGCGCAGGCGATGCGATGATTAGGAGCGATGCAGTGGACAAGAGGGGTACGAGTGACTGCACAGTAGAACCTGAACACAAACATTATTTATTGCAAAGGTTCGTATGGCACTGCGACGTACATCCGAGAACGAGCACCGCCCGGTGGTGCGTCTGCCCGAGGGTGCGGTGAACGTGTTCTACGTCAAGCACCCACGGCGTCAATGTCGGTGGGCGGGGCGAGGAGCAGCGGGTGGTCGATGACCAGGACGAACTGGGCGACACCATCGAGCTGCGGCGGGTCGAATGAGACGGTTCCGGCGGACAAGCAAACGTAAGAGAGCGCGGCCGTGCGTGCGTGGTGTCCGAGCGCGGACGGGGAAATGCAGTTGGCGATTTCACAAACTTGGTCGTGGTGGCGGAATGAGAAGTTGTGGCGGGCTGCATGTGTTGAAAATCTGACTGCACGTTCAAAACGAGGCTCGCGCTGGGATGCTGGCACGACTTACCTATGTATTTAACAGCCCATCGCCGATGACGCCTGCTCGAGCTTATGTTCCCTGGGCGTCGCTGAATGTCGCCTGGTGACTGCGAACGTGAGCTCGATGGCGAAGATGGAGCCGAACGAAAGACGGATGTAGAATCGCGGACACATACAGTTTTTCAGTGCCTGTTCAATGCCGTCCGTTGGCCGTCGGCCGTCTGCTTTCCTACATTCGTAGTCCGTTTGTCATGTTTGATGCAATCCCGAAGTGCCTCGTATGGCTGCCGCCGCCATCCAGTTTAAAGTTCAAACGTCTCCTGGCTTTTCCCGACCGCCACCGACCGCCCCACATGTGCCGTATGTTCTCACAGCGGGTGGCCCAGAATTACGCCCCTGCTATAATTTACCCAAAAGTTGGTGCGAAAATAGAAATTTTGGTCTGAATTACGCCCGCGCGATATGCTTCCTGTAGCCAAAGCAAAATCCGTCCCAAAGTAAAGAATATTGTGTCGCATTTTGGGCTGTATTTAGACACCGGGAAAGCCCAGCCGCCGCGCCTGCTAATGCTAAAATTACGCCCGTGCCAAAGGGAGATCTAAAATTAACACAAAAACATCATTTCTGGGTTTCCTTTTGTATGTGCTACAGATAGGGTGTCGCGGACACGAAATTTTCGCCAGAAGGGGGATTTTATGGGTGGCAAAATATATTCTATCTCCGGGGCGACAACTTGACTGTCGCGCTGGACAAAGGCAGCATTTAGGGTAGCCCAAAAGCCAGCCCCAAAGCTGGGCTATAACCCCGTCCAAATGAAGCCCAACATGTTTCATTTCGGGTTTCATTTCGCGCCGGCGAAATCAAAGTTTTCGCCCGCGCGAAAACAAAGCTTTGGCTTGGGCG
>KN832562.1:854352-879989 GCA_000827205.1 Plicaturopsis crispa FD-325 SS-3 | reverse complement strand
TCAACGCAGACAAATGCGTCAACGGTCGAAGCTCGGCGACCGTTTCCGCTTGTCCAGATGCTTGAGCGCGAGCGATTTTGAAGGCGACGTCTCGATCGATGGACGCTCGACGGTCAGCGTACGCATCGTAGGCTTCCGGAAAGCTACACCGCAAGTGCGTGCATAGCTGCAGCACACTGCGGGGGCTTCCGGGTTTCCGTCTCGTCCTGTTCTCCTTCTCCTTCTCCTTCTCCTTTTCTTTTCCTTTTTTTCGCCCTTTCTCCGCATCTTTCGTCGCTTTCCGTCCCCGTCGTCGTTTTCTTCTTGGGCAGAGCAGAGCAGCTATGCTACAGGTACTACTGCATCCAAAGATGTGGTTCTTTCATGCGATGGCTCTGATCAGGCCATCTCCCCATACAATTTACTTGATGCGCGCATCGATGGCACGCATCTACATACGGGGGGCACCTACAGAGGAGTCAGCCCGCATTGACTGTACCGCAGCCGAAACCGACTCACCATTTATTTTAATGTATAACCGCTCGTTTTGTCAGCTGCGAGTTTGCGTATTCCTTGTTCCTCGCGCCGCGCAAGCATCGACCGTGAAGGTCAGAAGCAAACCGTGCAGCGCTGAGTTTGAAATGACGACGGATCGTTAATTTCCAGGCCTAATCGGGATCAAACGGTGGGATTCAAATACGACCAAACAACCGCTACGAGTGAGACTTTGTAGAACGAAACCCTTGTCTAATGGAAAAACAAAATGTAGTAGGTGATACATGGCGCTGCGTAGTAGAGATCATGAGATAGAAGGCCGTTTCTGTATGTGAGATGAAAACTTGGAAAATATCGTACACGAATGCCACTATAGCGGAGGCAAGCTGCCACGAGGAATGAAGTCAAACTTGACCTTATCCCTGGGATTCACCAAAGTGGTGCCCCAGGAAGTCTGACCCTTCAGCCACTCTGCGTCGTAAAAAGATGTCGGGAGGCGTCGCACAGCCTCCCTCCTGCTGGATTGACGATCACCGTCTCGTGTCCTTGGAACCGGCTTTGCGCCCGCAGCAAAGAGCTCCGGTTTCTTGGTGTGGATGCTGTCGATCAGCTGGAGTTCTGGACCGATGGGTCTCCGCCATGGCATGTTACGAACGCGCATAACCTCAAATCCATTCTCTTCGGAACTCTCCTCTGAGCTCATGCCATGAACGGTAAGCGTCTCGACCATGGTATGCAAGTGATGCCACTTGTCCGAGGCATCGTGGGCACCAGCCTCCTCAGTTGCGATAGCCATTGCGGCGATGGAGGACAGCCGCGCGTTGAATTTCTGCGAGATTAGTCAGAATTATCGTCATTTCAGCCAAAATTTGGACACGCACCGTTGCCAAGCGCGCGCGATCCCGTCTGTTGACGCCCGACACCTTATGGTGCTCCAAGAACCTCTCAGCGGCCTGTTCTGGTGTCTCCCATACCAAATCTTTCGTAACCCTGGGCTCCATCTCTTTCCACATATCGATTAGGTGCCGAAAACGTTCCCGCACCATTTCCTCGAAGTAGGCCAAGTCCTTCCGCTTTTTCACTTTCGGGTCCTTGTAGGAACGTTCTAAAACCACGCCGGCCAAGTTCGAAATCGACATGACCGTCCACGGAGAGTTGATGCCCCCGGCTGGGTCGAGCTTCATGGGCAGGTTCTTGAAACTGGGACCAGGACCGTGATCCTCCACAAAGGCTTGGACAGTGATAGCATCGGTGACAGAGCATGTGAATACAGTCTTGTCAGTCTCGATTCCGAGAGCCTCGCGCACAGTATGACGGGTAAGAGCCTGATATCACAGTCAGCAACACAGCGCAAGCTAGCTTCGAATGCTCACGTACCAGACAAGCTCTGCGCGTACGCGATAGCGGCCTTCTCTTCTTCTTGGGCTCCTCGTCCTCGTCCTCGTCCTCGTCCTCGTCCTCCCCCGCGCTGCTGTCGCCACAATCCCTGTCTCGTCCAGATCGATGCCCGTTGCTCTTGCGGCCCCGGCGAGGAGATCGGTCGTCCGAGTTGTTGCCGTCGTCGCTGTCGTCTCCGCCGTTGCCAGAACGGTGGTTTGATTTGCCTTTGCCTTTGTCTCGGCGGGGACTTGATTGCTGAGTCCCGTTACCACCCCGCTCCCCACTGCCGCTTCGAGCACGATGACGCCTGCCCCCCCTGCCCCCCCCCTCGGCGGACGAGCCATTCTCCTCCTCTTCAGGTCCCCTGTCTCGGCGTCTCTCCTGGGTACGGCGGGGACTGGATCCTTCGTCCCCGCTGACGTCCATGGCATCATCTCCTCTACCGGTGGACCTGCCACTAGGGCCGGCGCCGTCATCGTCGGGGGTGCTTGCCGACATTCCACTGGGACCCGCTGTGGCATTCCGGTGAGTGTTGGCAGGCGTCGGAGGGTTTGGCTCTTTGTCGCGCGGTTTGAATGTTTTCCTCCAATCGGCTTGTGTCCTCCCACGAACGCGCACCTTACCGACAAGGGCATGCGCGCGCATGTCACGCGTACCTGGTTGAGGTCCGTTCCCTTGCGCCTATGTGAATCGGAAGCCACGGTGAGTAAAAATATAGCTTTGTAACCTGGAAAAAGAGTACGCACTCTCAACTGCGCTATTTCCAGCGATAACGCTGAATTAGACTGGACGAGGGCGATAACATTCCCATCAGGCACACCCTGTTCTATTAAGTACGATTGAACTGAGGCGGCAGTTGCTTGAGCCCTCTGTTGAAGTAGGTCAGAATACTGGAAAAAACATATTTATGAAGTAAAAATTAACGGACTTCAGTCTCACTCGGACCGGGATTTTGTGCCTACACATCCAAATCATGAGCACAGCGACATGAGGGAAGTAATGGTCCTTACCTGCAGTACTCCTAGCTTAGATTTGAGTGTTTCCACCTCGGTGAATGCAGCATTTGTTTGTTCCAGAAGTCGGCTCGAAAAGTTGGTTTCCAGGGCGTTCTTCTCAGTCTGGTGAACAGCAGTAAGCGCGTGTGGGGAAGAATGGGTACACAACACAACGAGCCTGTAGATTGGAGAGACGGGTTCGCAGATTCTGGGTCTCGCGCTCGGTTGCTAGCTTCAATTCCTTGGCGTATTCGGCATCGAGGGCCTTCTTCGCATTGTCCTTCTCGGTTTGCAGACGCGCAGAATAGCTCGTTTCGCCCGCAGTTTTTTCAGCCTGGAAACGATGCCTTAGTAAACGAATGGCACAAATAAGCGGAGGCGTTGTGCACCTTAAGACCTTCGATCCGGGATCGTAGAGTCCGCGACTCCGCCTGCGCGTCCTTGGTCGCGCGCTCGATCGCTTCCTTCAATTCCTTGTCAAATGCAGCATCGAGGGCCTTCTTCGCAATGTCCTTCTCGGTTTGCAGACGCGCAGAATAGCTCGTTTCGACCGCAGTTTTTTCAGCCTGGAAACGATGCCTTAGTAAACGAATGGCACGCATGAGCGGAGGCGTCGCGCACCTTTAACGTTTCCATTTCTGCCAGGAGAGTCTGCGACTCAGCACGCGCACTCTGGGTTTCGAGCTCGGCATCCTGCAAGTGCTTCGCAAAGTCGGTCTTGAGAGTATCCTTCTCCGTCTGGAAGGTATCGGTCCATGAGATGACTATGAGAAGAAAACAACGACCATCCGATGCGCACCTGTAACGTTTCCAGTTGTGACCGGACAGTCTGCAAAAGGGCCTCCGCATTCTCCTTCGCAACCCTAGCGTCCTTCATTTGCTTACTGTATTCGGCAATGAGGACCTTCTTTGTGGCGCCCTTCTCGCGTTCCAAAGACGTAGAGAAGTTCGTTTCGACCGCAGTCTTTTCAGCCTTAAGACCCTGCCTTTAGTAAAAGAATAGCGCAGAGGAGCGGGGATGTTGCGTACCTGAAGAGCTTCAATCCGGGACTGGAGAGTCTGCGACTCCGCCTGCGCGTCCTTGGTTGCGCGCTCGACCGCTTCCTTTAATTCCTTGTCGAATTCGGCATCGAGGGCTTTCTTCGCGTTGTCCTTCTCGGTTTGCAGGCGCGTCGAGTAGTTCGTTTCGGCCGCGATCTGGTCAGCCTAGAAACAATCCCTCAGTAAAGAATAACGCAGAGGCGCGGGAACGTTGCGCACCTCAAGAGCTTCGATCCGGGACAGGAGAGTCTGCGACTCCACCTGTGCGTCCTTGGTCGCGCGCTCAGTCGCTTCCTTTAATTCCTTGTCGAATTCGGCATCGAGGGCCTTCTTCGCGTTGTCCTTCTCGGTTTGCAGACGCACGGAGAAGTCTGATTCGAGCGACGTCTTTTCGGCCTAGAAAGATAGATGTCAGTCAATGAAGGAGACAGAAGAACGAGGCCGTTGCGCACCTCAAGAGCTCTGATCCGGGACTGGAGAGTCTGCGACTCCACCTGCGCGTCCTTGGTCGCGCGCTCAGTCGCTTCCTTTAATTCCTTGTCGAATTCGGCATCGAGGGCCTTCTTCGTGTTGTCCTTCTCGGTTTGCAGGCGCGTCGAGTAGTTCGTTTCGGCCGCGATCTGGTCAGCCTAGAAACAATGCCTTAGTAAAGAATAACGCAGAGGCGCGTGAACGCTGCGCACCTCAAGAGCTTCGATCCGGGACCGTAGAGTTCGCGACTCCGCCTGTGCGTCCTTGGTCGCGCGCTCGATCGCTTCCTTTAATTCCTTGTCGAATTCGGCATCGAGGGCCTTCTTCGCGTTGTCCTTCTCGGTTTGCAGACGCACGGAGAAGTTTGATTCGAGCGACGTCTTTTCGGTCTGCAAAGATGTCAGTCAATGAAGAAGACAGAAGAACGAGGCCGTTGCGCACTTCAAGAGCTTCGATCCGGGAATGCAAGTCGCGCAATTTACTAGCCTGGGCAGTCGATTCACCCTGGACTGCGGCCGCTATGTCTTCGTTTAATTTCTTCGCAAAATCCTTTTGGGCTTCAGATTTTGAATTCTAGGTCCAATTTCAGGTAAGTCTACGTCTTAAATGGAAATGAGATTGTGCACACCTTGAGCTGCTCGATGCGATCCTTCAAGTCCTTGAGCTCGACGTCCGTGGCTATCAGCTGGGCTTTCGTTTCTTCAGCAGCTGCTTCTGCTCGCAACTTCTCTCTTTCAAGCGTTTCGACCAGCTGTGCATGAGTTCTGAAGTCGGGCCCTTCGGCACGACCGAAGGTCTGCAGCATCGTCTGTTGCAGCCTATTCTTCGCCCGCTGCGCTTCGAGCTCGTCCCTGAGATCACTGATTTGCTCCAGTTGTGTTGCACATTCGGCCGTCTTCGTCTCCAGGGATTCTCTCAAATGCTGCTGGCCGAAGGGAGAGGCCTCCACTACACGAACTTTCGTAATCATAGTGCGTTCCTGTGTGCGTACAATGGTTCTCAGTTATTTGGTAAATGCTCGAGACGTTTTATTATCTCACCTTGCGATCAGCTTCCTTCTCTCGTTCGCCATCGTCTTCGTCCGAGCGCTGTCTTCGCCTCTATAATAGGAAAATGAGATATGACGAGTCGGAAGTCACCCCAGGAACTAGCACTGCTTACCGGTGTTGATCCTGTAGTAGTGCTGAGACCCTGTACAGGTGTCAATAGATTGCAAACATACGACGGAGACGAAAGACTTGCCGTAGATCGCCCTGCAGGGGTTGAGGACAGCGCAAACGTCTCGCCGAAAGCTCCAAGCTTTGAACCGGGGAGATTCTTTAGGAACTTCGACGTCCAGCCTGCGAGCATACCATGCTTGGGCGTAGGACTGGCTGGGACCGTGCTCGGGTGATCCACACTTTCCTCCGTCTCCATTGCCTACTCCAGATAGATGAGTATTGCAACGCAACGAGTGATAGAGTTGAGACGTGCCATCGTTGTGTCATCCGGGGTTCCGTCGTCGGAGGTCGTAGCCTCGGAAGAGCTGAATGGAAACCTTTCCATCAAATCGGTCGAATTGGGGTATGTGTGAAAGCTGGTTGAACGATACGCAAGGAAATGTAGGTTCCCGATGCAAATGGGGCCGCCCTATATAGGAGAATCGCCGATAAGTGAGCCACACGCGTGAAAGGGGACTTCACCTACGACAAAATGCAAGATATAGGGTAGGCTATCTGCAATTCGCATGAGCGCAACGCGAAATAATCTGAAAGGGGCGCGCCATCGTCATCGCAAGGGACAATATTTGCGCCGAAAAGCCCGGACGCCATCCTGAGCCACAGATGAAAGGGAACGAATTAGTACGGATCCTTCGGATCGACCATGCTGCATCGTCAAAGGAATGGTGGAAGGCAGTGTTGAGTTTCACAGAAAGGTGCCGTTTGATGGTGCTTTTGAGGCGGGGCGCGCGAGGCCTCCTCTAGATTGAACACCAATTCGTAGGATTTTACTACGGTACGTTACGCGTACAGAGTGCCTTCAGGATCGGCTACCGCTCAATTTAGGCCCATTACCCGGACTACACAGATGTTCAATACAGGCCCTCTGATCGCACACACAGAACTCACACAGTATATTTTGCAAGGGTAGGTAGGCCTCCGTCCTGGCAGCTACCCATCCACTGAAATCTATTCAGAAGGAGTACAACGTCGAGGGCCTTTCGGGTTGGGCACCCCCCTGGAAAACTGTGCCGCCAAGGAATGCCGATGGAGAATTTTCCGGACGCTATCGACGACGAGGACGCTGAGCATGACGACCCCCGCCACTCGGACTCGTCAGACGAAGACGAGTTCTTGATTGCGAAGCCTCCAGGTGAAGGTGGTCGTCCTGGAAGAGGAGGTTATACGGTCGCAGCCGCCGTTAGATTCAACGAGGCTACTCGCAGGAGGATTTCTGTACGTACCATCCTACATTCCCTGATGTGTACGTTCCTCTGAGATCCCGACATTAAAAAGTGTATGATAAAAGATTTGACAGAGACGCACCTCGACAGCACCAAGTCCTACACTGGCCAGAAAGAGGATGCCATTGCCGCCGTGATAGACGAGGTAGGCAGCTATTCTATCGCGCACTCCCAGGGGCTAAATCATGCGGATAGGTTCGCAAAAAACACCCTTGTCTGGACGAATACAAGGATCAGTGGCCTGCTCACGATATGCTGAAGGCTCACCTCAAATACTCGTCTTCTGCGGCTCGTCGAGAAAGGGTGCGCCTGTTCGTGAAATCCGCATTCAAGTTCACAGCATTCAATGTTTGTCTTGCACAGCGAAAGCGGGGACCTAGACTAGGCCTTAGGAACTAGTAGAATTTGGCGTAAATGGCCAGGATCGAAGCGGGCGGTAGGTAGTAGGGGGTTGACGCGTTGACGGCGTGTATGATGAGGACGGGTATGCTCGGATTTATCGGCGATGCTACGTTTCTTTTGCCTCTTCAGTACTACTACTAGTGTCGCTGCATTTTGACTACAGTACTTGATTATTGCTACTTACTAGAGTCCAAAAGCACAGTAAAAACCGAGTTTGACGAGCTACTAGAAGGCGAGCATCGGATGTCTCAACTTCAACAAAACTATGCACCGGCGCCTGCGGAGACTGAATCAGATCTGCTAGATCGTGTCCTCCAGGAGTACTCCTCCTCCTCCGACCCTTGCCGTTCAAAATAGCTAACCTATGTGCTCATGCCCCCAAGTTCCCTTGCGCTTTGCTGCTACTACGCACCGTCCGCTGTAATTCTGCTTTCCCTCCTGTCTGCGCCTTCGCATTCTTTCTATCTTCAGGTCAACTTCGACTCGGAGAGCGGTGGGCACTGCCCATTGCGGAGAACGTGTAGGGGTAAGAACCAAGTGTCTGGACTGTTAACAAGGTGAGGTTTCCCATCCATAGAACGGCGTCTACCTCTGACAGACTTTGTCTTCGGCGTCCGCTGCAGGATCTAGCGGCCGTGAAGGAGGCGCTCGAGATTTCCCCGCGCTCTGTCGTGGACAGTACGTACCATGCGGGGTCGGACCGAGAGTATGAGAGCGCGCATTTGTTACGGCAAGCGTCGTCACTTGGGGCTGCCAAGAGTGTCTGAGGTATGTGCATGAGCTCTTCTGACGAATCCACGCGTTAACCACGAAATATACGAACACAGATGCCAATGGCGCTCATCCATCAGTGCATCCGGCGACATGTCCTCGTCCATTTCGTACCTTGGTGCCGAAGGCCTCAGCGTAGAGTGACACTTCGACTGCACTACGGAAGCGGGATCGCACTCTTCATGGGGCCCGGCAGCAGCTAAGTAATATCAAATATTCTCGGCGTACGTGCTACACCTACGACTGCCCTGCCACTTGAATTGGGTTTGAATGGACACTTTTGTGCGCGATAGACATCGCTTGTCAGAATACTCCAATCTTGCAATCATTGAGCATGCGAAGCAGGGCCAGTGTATGGCGCGTGCATATTACAGCGGGAACACACATATTTCATATTTCGGTCGTTCGTCCAATATAGAGACATCATGATGGATGGAACATACTCTCTCGACAGCAAACATTGAATCGAACACATCCCAGTCCAATCGGTGGAAGCTATCGATGTTTATCCTATCTAGTCCTGTAAAATAGACTTAGTACGACATATACTATGCTGTGCAAACACTCACCTTGCTCAAGTTCAAGACGAGAGCGCACTCGGGGGATAGGGTCCACTTGGCGTAATGGGCAATGACATGATTGAGCGGTATTTCTTCTAGCTGGTCCGAATACCTGCACGAATACAGGGATATTTCGCAATGCAGATAGCGATCGAGAAGATGAGATATCGGCGAGTCTGGTGGCAGAGGAAGTTGACGGTGAATGGCGAGTTTGATTTCGTTCTCTCGAACGTAGATATGAGCGATGCGGGCAGGATAGGATGACTCGTTCCCTAGCGTGCCGGATCGTACAATCACAGAGCTGTTTCCAAGATGAGAGGAGGCTCGAGAGAATACAACATTGTCGCGATGGATGTTTGGTGCTGTCGGTAGCTCGGGGCATTGCGTCAGGCGCCTGAGATCGTCAGTTGTTTTATTCGTCGTGAATGCCTTCGAATCCACTGCAGTATCCTCGTGGGTGCCGTTGACGATGTCATATAGCTTTTTGCACTCGCGAAATGCGGGGGGACAATCGGACTGCCCGAGCCATTGCCGAAACTTCGCGCCTCGGATCCATGCCTTCAACATCGTCTCCTCCAATTCCCCTGTCGTAAGATAAATTAACACAAGACAAGGTTGAGAAATGTAAAGACTCGCCGATTTTATGATTATGGGGAACCTTTTGGAGAAATCCGATTAGTCGCTCGAATGGAAAACACCACCATGAACGAATTGGACCGAAGAGGTGCAAGAAATCATAAATGTGGAAAGACATATGGTGACTCGGAACGATGAAGCCAGGGAACAGTCTCTTCAAACTGTCAATGTAGGTGCGCGTGACCTCTCGATATGCAGTCATTCTGTCTGCGGTCATGGTATGCTTACAAGCAAGGGTCACTAACGCGACTAGTGACATGGAGTTGTCGAGGATATCGGCCATAGCCGCAGCATTGAGTGACGCGCCCGGCATGCCAACAAGCCATAGACTCAAGAGAGCAAGAGGCATGTAGATGGTCCATAAGATACGCCACTGGTCCGCTTTCAGGGCTCCTGCTTTGGCATCTCCGTAGTTAGTGGGCACGGAGCCGACCCAAGACGGTGTTTCCACGTCTTTGATGGCGAGACGTATCCTGGACAGTAACTCGGGGGAGTCGATCGGGGGACGAGGCGGCGAACTACGGGGTCTGCTCATTCTCTGTATATCATGTGGATCAGCATCGGTGCGGGCAAGGTACCGACAAAAAATGAACTCGCCCATTCCGCCAACGCCGCCGCATAATGGCCCTTTCCTGCCTTTTTGCCGCTGAACTGGATTGAGAGACCGAGGTCCACGACAACGAACTCAAGAGCTCGCATGTTGCAATTCCTTTGAAGACGACCTTGCAGCCAAACTTGGGGGGAGAGTGATTCTCCTTTTTTCTGGATATCCGTTTCCGCCAGCGGCTCCGTCAAGTAACGATGGATGGCTCCGATATGCTTGGCATCGTTGGGGCTCATTGCAGCACGTAGCTCATCGAGACGCTTCAAACGTCGTCCGTCTTGGAGCTGATCGAGATCCCGAGACTCCATGGGGGCACCAGCGAAAAAAAATTCCTGGTCCGTATCCAAGTCAACGTCCATAGCGTTGTCATCGTCGGCATCGTCGTCGATAATATCAGCAAGACGCTCTTTATCCAGACGCTCTTCTTGGGCAGCCGCTTTGCCGCGTCGATCGCCGTGCGCGGGTAGAAGGGATGTCGGATTTGGTGGGGGCTCGAAGGCATATCCGAACGCACGGCGGCGGCGATATTTCCCGTCCTCACCGCCCTTCGTCGCATCTAGACCCAGAGCCACGCGGGAATGCAGCATGCCAACACGCTGGAAGATGCAATGCATCCCGTCGACGACGATTTGCATACTAGGGCGCCAGTAAGATAAACGGCAGAATTCGGATTCACGAACACCGTGTTTTTCGAATAGCTTTGCCCGCTCAGCATTGGTCGTCGCGTTTTTCCACATGGTAAAATTGCGACGAGTCTCGTCGTCGTCCCGAGCCTTCCAGTTCTCAAAATCCGTGTTGCCTAGCGTGCTTGTGTGATAACATTGGCATACGAGGCAGTAATGATGGCTACTAACGGGAGCTCGGCCATTGTGGGAACGCGAGGCGGGTGAATCCATAACAGCGGCAGCCACAGCCGAGCGCGAGGTACACGTCGGCTTGCTACACCGTAGATTCTGATGGCGAATGCCTCTCTCGTAGGCGATGATAAGGTCGTCGACGAGGGGACGTAGATAGTGCTGTGTCTGCTGACTATTGGGCTCATGAGGCCCCTGTATGATGCCGCCAAGATATAGGTTGGCAGCGTCGTTGCGAATGGTGCCGGGGAGATTGGCACATGACATGGATATTACGATCGAGGAGTTGTGTGCACCGTGTAGATTGGTTCCCTCCGTTGCGAAGCCGTCGACGTTGATGAGAAAGAGGAGCCTGCTCTCGTCGCCTCTGTCCACGAAAAGACGGCCATCTGGACCTTTAAATTTACGGACAAACTCGCCATCTCGAATGTCCGTCCGTGTGGAAGGCGCGGGTTTCATGGCGTCCTCGCAGAACTCATCGATATGATGCCTGATGTCATCTCGAGCCAAAAGGCTTGAAATCCAGTCCAGGACAGAATAATAAACGAACTTGCGAATAGGCTTGCCTGCGTCGTCGAGGAGAGGGGTGTTGCAGACGACACCTGGGTCGGGGGTGAAAGTGCAAGTAGAAGGAAAGCTAGGTGTCTTAGAGCCGGACGAGTAGTCTGGGCCATAATTGCAGTGGCAAGAAGGACAGACCGCGTAAGTCGTTGTGCGGCCTTGCAAATCGATCTTCTTCTCTACCGTCTCGATCGACGTAGGTATGGCGTTGAGCGCACCAGTCTGTTGCGAGTTGGCTATTCCCCCTCCGTGACTGAGGAGACTGTTGCCAAAAATTTTGAGAGCGCCGAGTATGCCTGAGGCATCTAGCTGTGATATACGTGATTTCACGCGCAGCCACAAGGATATGAAAAATGCAACCAGAGTCGGCTCGGACGCAAAGTCCAGTGAGGACTGGAAAATGTGGCCTACTATATTTCAGCGACGTACAATACGTTGTCATGGAATCTCACTCACTGCAGTCGTAATCCATCGGGGCTGAATGCGGCATTATTTCCCTCCATGCCCGCATGCGTGCCTCCACCTCGCTTATGCGGCTAAACACATCCGATCTGAGCTTCACGATGCTTTCGGTGCTCCGAGAAATGCCTTCGAGAGCCCGCCGGAATCGCGAGATCGTAGCTTCAGCGTCTGCGAGGGTTTCCTGAAACCCAACTGGTGTGGAACCGAGTTCAGGGCCAGGCAAGGTCTCTGCGCATCGTTCGACACCGGATAAAATGCTTCCTAAAATCCGCAGTTGCTTTTCGGTTGCGTGGTTATTCTCTCTCGTCTGGGACAAACGGGAAACCACAGCTGCGCGGGACTCTGACAGAGTAGGTGTCGAAGTCGCTTCGCGTGAGAGAGATATTGATGGGGTGACAGGGGGAGATGTCAGACGTTGTAGAGATTCGAACAAATCCGCGCCGGTGAGGTCGGGGACGGAAGTTTCTCTGCGGTGCGTTTCTGGCGAACGTGAAGACCAGAGTCGATTGCCGCGGGTTGCCGAGGAAGAAGCGCCATCTTCAGATATGCTCATCTCGAATACGTCGAGGGCAAGGTTGTCTAGCTCTTGGTTCTCGGTCTGCGTATGGAGAACGGGTCTCTTCGGCGAATCGGCAACTGCTCGTGGTGCAGAATCGGGATTTCCGCGCGACGAGGGCGGTGTAGCGCTGGATTGCCGGGCACGGAGTTGGTGTGCAAATTTGACATCTGCTAGAACACGTCGACCTTGAGCACCTTTGTCGTGGACGCACTCCGGACAAACACATATAACATATGTTTTCCTAGCGGGCATGGCTCCGGCGGTGAATCGAGGATATTTGGATGCAGAGGAGCTGATGTAGTGAAGCTTGAGTGGATTTGAGCTGTTCCGATTTCATTCGATTGTTGCTGAAAAGTGGGCCGTGAATAATGACAATGGCGACGACTCGGAGAGACAGGTTGTGCCACGCACCAAATCTATCTATGCGCCGTTAACAGTGAGACAATGGAGGTTCATATGTACCGCCTACCCAGTTCAGAGGGTAATACCTTCACAGTTCGTTGCGGGGTGCGCTGAAGTTCGTAAGTGCAACCAAGATGACCTCGGACTTATGTGACCTAGCAGGGATACCAAAATCGGCTAAACGGAACTGTAGGCCATCAAACTCAGTGCTAGCTAGGTGCAATTGGACGTTGCTTTCAAATTCACAGAACAGACAAAATCCGTGTAGTATTGTCGCGAGCAAAAGGGCGTTAACATGGTTCAGTCGTCACGCAAGCTATACAAAGCATCAAGGGCCCAGTCTACCGCTCTCCGCTTAGCCAGTGTCAGTACGAGGCGGCCGCGACTAGACACAGCCTGATCACAGATATGAGAGGATGCAAGCAATTAAACGCGGAAAGAATCCTTACCAATGGCATGCACTGGTAGAAGAAGGCACACGCCGAACATATCACGACGATCCGCGTCATGAGAGCTGCAGTCGACGCGAGCCCAGCCATTGCTTGCAAAATATCACGAAGTCGTTTTAGACACCGAGGCCACCACGTTAGGTTACCCCATACTGTGATGTCGCCCGGGCTGCCTGCTGTCGAGCTCGCGGCAATGAACAAGTTTTGGCCAGCGCCGTCCACGTACGACTGTAAGTAAAAGTGAGCGATTGTCATAATCGAGGCGAATCAGAACGTACCGTGACAGTTTGTACCATATCGCGTTGGCTGTGCCGTAGTACGGCTATATCTTCCCCGTCCTCAACACGAAAAACATGAACGGAGCCTCGATCACTACCCCCTATGACCAGACGGCCATCCGCACTGAAAACAACTTGCTTTGGAAAACGGACAGTTGCTTTGCCAGTATAAAACTTGCGTATGAACTGGGCATCACTGAGGGTGAACATATCAAACCCGTCGCTCGCATTGTCCACAATGAAGCGATCGCGATCGTTGTCTACAGCTACATGGCCGCTGATGATCTGGATAAGAAAGATGCGGGGAATACTGAGAGTTGTGGCAACTTACATGGGACGTTTAGGAATGGTCTGAATCTGGACAATGTCACCACTCTGGCTGCATATTGTCAGGCTAAAATGAGAAGATGAATTTCGGATTCTAGAGAGTTAGCGATAGGAGGACGTACACTAGTCCATTAAGTAGACCAAAAGCCCTCACACGTTGCCCGCCTTGATCGAAACTAATTGACTTTGGTATCATATCCACCTTCACCGAGAAAACACATTCCATGTGCATGGATTCATCGATGGTCCAGACTTGAAGTGTTCCGTTGCTTGCGGCCAACGCCAGACGTTTGCTCCCGGGGGTAGCAGAGAACGCGATGATTTCGTGTCCTCTTACGAGGCGTTTGGCGAATAGTTGAACGATCTGTTGCGATCCTTACATTAGGGTGACAAGTTTCACGCTAACACAGCAGGGTAGAGTGAACCTTACTTTTCTTCCTACGCGCCAGGCAACGACTGCCCCGAAGGCCGTGCCATATAGTAATACATGGCGCCGAGGATCGTTGAACCTGAGCCAAATAAGAGACGAGACGGGCTCATGCAGCTCCTCTTCTCCGGACAGCGCGGGTATGCTTGTATATGTTCGTAAATTCCACAATTTAACCCCGTCGTGCCCTGCCGAACAAAGCACATATGTCAGTGTCACTCCTTGCTGTTAGAATAGGTCGTTACCTCCACTGGCAAGGATTCCACACTCCGATGCGGACAAGGCAATGACCGCGCCAGTGTGTCCTCGCAGACGAGAAAGTAGCTCGAATCTTGGTGTCGACGACGACAGACCGAAGACCATGACCGCGCCGGTAGCCAGAGGAAACAGGAAGAACGTTGGCTGCCCCGCCCGTGATAAAGGATGTGACCGGCAGTCAGCAATCGTGTACTTACCCGCAGTTTTAGAGGGTCGAGCGTTTCAAGTTGCGTTCATTGTTTGATAAGGCCAGACTCTATGTATGCGACGGTCGAAACGTGAAGTCTGCGGTACAGACGCGGTCGGAACACCGGAAGGAAGGACGGTACATGCTGCATCTCCGATATCGAGAATAATTCACATATATACGCCATTCAGTATGTCTTTTCTGACAGAAATAATATTGTTGGAATCCGTTGACCCAGCGCTCCTACTTACTTCTGCAAAGCCTGCTAATCCGTGCAGGGGAACAGCACGTCCTAATCACCGACATTATTGGTCGGAACCCGGATCTCATCTGCGTCACGCAAACTGTACTAGTACTCCAGCTTCACTCTTGAGTCCAGCATCGATATTTTCGCGGCGTCGTTCCTTGTCCGTTTAGTCCAGCCCGCTTGGATCTTTGCAAAGCATGTATTTGCCCCGCACAATTGTAATGTCAAGTCCTTCTCTAATTCTGTAGCCGTTGAGCAAGCTGATAATTCCATCGCTCGGACCAACCACAACGCATTCTAGTTTTGCCCAATGCCTTCAGATCGGACCTACGCCCGACAGCCCCAGCGGCGCCATTACGATGAACTTCGGTCCTGCGCACCTTCCGTTCCCTGTCTACCCAGATAACAACCGAGGAGAGGAGAGGTCTCGCGGGAAGAAGCATATGGGGCGGAGAGGGACTGAGGAGCGAGTAGAGGGAAGGGCGGCGAAGAGAGGCCTGTGACCGGTGGTGCTAGCGACTTCCATGTCCTTATGCCGCCGTCCAGCACACGTTTCCCCGCCGTTGCCAAGTTTGCAGGCCGCTGCACGTCACGTTCTCACTCGGTATCCTTTACCGTCACCGTCACCTACGCTCGATTCTCTCGGTCTACCTTATCTTGGCTTCATCAGACGGTCACCCATATGTCACCTCCAGCAGCAATTTCCTGCCATCGTAAGTGCTTTCGATTATCGTCCGCCGCGACAGCTGATAATGCGGCCTCGTTATATGTAGTAGTACGGTTGCAACAGGCATAGGCAATAATCACCCCGGGCCCATCGAATTGGCCCACAAATTTGAGACAGAGTCGTAGAGCATGCTGCTGGTCCGTACCATTTTATCGTCCAATTCCCTTCCTGTCGATGCCGCTGTCTTTCGGTCCATTCCCTCTCACGCAAGAGCGGGCAAATGTCAAGGCATTGACCTTGAGATACTGCACACGGCGGCGCCTATGGTTGACGTGGCTATACCGAGTGCCTACTTGGATCTCGGTGTCAGCGTCGACGTCTTCGCTTGAAATCTGTCATATACATACCTAAATAGACGCAGCACTGGAAATTGGGCACAAAATAACTGCCTACACGCTGAGACCCAAACTGTGATACCACAAGTTTAGCACCTCCGCAGCATGACAGATGTACGTCCAGCTCTTTGCGCGTTACCATGAGTGAAAAGACACTGACAAATCGTTGCGGATCTTCCAAGCTCTAGTTCCACCGGTGCAATCGGGACGGTTGGTGCCCTTTGTTACATGCTCAGGTTACGCCCACCCAGCAGTAATTCGCGCACACGGCCTCGTGCCAACATGTCACCTCCGCGCTGCATACTCCATCCCTTTATCCTTCAAGATATAAAGACTTTCGTCCCCGTAATGGTCTGCTCGAGTTCCCTCTTACCGCTGTATTGCCTGCTGACATGAATCCAACGTCGCTTCGCCTCCGGGTTGACCGGGCGTCTCTGTCTCTGAATCTACTCAGAAAGCACCGGGTTCGTGCTGTTCTTCTATGCAGTAATACCCTGGAAATAGGATCGCTTTCCGCTATCAAAGAAATGCCTTCGGATATTCTCAACGAAGTGCACGATTTTCAATATGAACGATATACCAGCGGTACTGATCGAATCGTGTAGATATTCTCATGGCTGCACCCAAAAGATATAGTCTATCTGGGCCGTACAAACAAACATTTCGCGCGCCTTCTTCTTGGACGAAAAGCTAAAGGGCCTTCGGAGACCCCTTCATGGCGCGCATTTAGATGGGCGTGGAATCGCTCTTTCTCGCAAGCTACTACCCCCGATCGTCCAAAGCTCCCCGATCGTCCGAGGGATCTCAGCTTCCCCAAGTGGGCAGGTTTACTGTTCGTTGACGAGTGTAATGTGGGCATCAATTGTTTAGTGATGCACTTCATGCTGATTACTGACATGGCTAGTTCTGCTGGATCCGAGAGGAAACAATATATTGGGGATCTCGCGTACGGTGCTGTAAAGCATGCGCGAAATCGCGGTCAGTCTTCCCTTTCAACCTTCGCATGAACATACATCTCATTACCACACAGGTTTGCGACCCTCGAACACATTTGCACCATCCTCTATCAAGCGAAGCTGGACACCGTAGCCTTGTGGGGGATTATGGAGAAATTCTCCATCAGGGATGGCAAGGGTACGATATATCATCGTTTATTCCAGCAACTGATCATCACACTAACATGTTGTTGCTCTCAACTAACGACTAGTGCAAGCAATAAAAATGGGAAGCGATGTTTTCGACTCGTCGTATAAGATGTCGAAAATGCTCCGAGGAAACTGTATCGGTGAGTGGGCCAAGTATGTACGAACTGTTGAGATCTAGGATTAACGACGACGGTAGGAACCCAAATGCTTTACAATACGCAAGAGGCTAGGACAGTGATGAAACGCACCGTCGAAATCGCGACAACCGACCCCCTCGCGTTGGTTCCGTATATTCAAAGCCTTGTGGATACGTCCCAGCGCAGCGACGACGTAAGTCCTTATCAGTTGGGCCTTCATGCATCATGATTGGTACTGACATGTCTCGTCTACCAGTTTGAACTTGAAGGAACGCTCTGGCAGCGTGATCTGCTTCGATAAGTATATCACTGTATGTCGTACACTTACCCATGTACCTGTATTCGAACTAGACATGCTAGACCACGACTGTGTACGAAATGGCATCAATTCTGTGGACTACGACTTGTCACAATACATAACTTTCAACGCAAGAGAGATGTAAATATGCACTACGAGCATGTGCAGACTTAGCTAGAGTGCGTTTACAACGTATTCGGCACCGTACCAGTTTGAAGTGTTCCCAGGACGCTCTGGAAGTGTATTGTATTTGTAGCAATGCATAAGCAAAAAGACAAGCACCGCACCATGAATTACGGAGGTAAAGAGTACAGGGAGAGAGAACACACTGGGACACTATATCCACGCTACTGCTGAGTACTTCGTATACGAAGGACTCTGGAATGCGCTGCACGATGCTTTTGATTTGGGCTGCGATAGGATTGTCAGTGGATGTACTCGATTCCGCCCACGAAGCAGAGGACTTGCCGTTGCGTCGAGCCGTGGGACGTCCTTTCGCATTGTTGTTTCTGCTGGCCGTCAGTGGGCCATCTTGATTGGCATCGCTCGCGACGGTGGAGGTCGACGCTGGCACCTCTGTCTCCGACGTGAAGGCGACCGGCACGGCGCCCGTCTCGAGGGATTAAGGAATCCGCGGCCAGAGCCTAAATAAATGATCTAAAACTTGCGTGCGAAGCAGGCTACGTTAGTGGATTAGTGCGCAGGTCACACACGCAGACATGAAAAAAAAACATATCGAGGTCAACGGCAAGTCACGCACTTCAGGCCGTACTCACACTTGGCAATGGGCGCTAAACCATATCATCTCCAAGAGCCATGGAAGCATAACCTACTTCTTAGTTTTTGGACGAATCTATAGGATAGACGTTCAACTCCACTGTCAGGCAGGTAGATTTGAAAGGCACTTGCGAGATATTTGTTGGACATGACCACGGTGCATGAGAAAGGTTCACCTGCGGCGATGAAGCGTCTTCCCGTGCTAAGACTAAATGTGCTGGAGCAGAGACGGAGAATCTTGGGGCGAACGGCAATAGCGACGTCAGGGCGGGCCTGGAGAGTGTTGGCTAGGGTCGTGACCACACTGGGGGGTGGTCACTTGTGAGATTGTAGAAACGGTAAGATTTGCCGTTGGAACCCAAGAAGGATTGAGGTCGACGCATGGGCGAAGGCGGCGACAATGTCGAGGTATGGGTAGCCGGGATTTGTCCAGCGCTCATTGCACCTGCGAGGGTTGACGTCGTTACTGGCGGTGAGACTACAGGTACGGACGTACTGCTATGATGGGAGCCTGATGTCAGCGCAGCCTTAAACATATCAAGAGGGCGTCGCACTCGATATGTCGTGTAACCGGCTGCATCCCCAGTGATGTCCGCTGCGCCGCTTCGAGTGGTCATCATGGACGTCCGGATTGTGATCGCTCATGACAGGAGCGTTGAGACAGAGGAGGAGGGTCGTTGAAGACGCTTTTCGTAAACATGTGATGGCCTGCACTCTATGGAGTTCGACCGGAGGACAAGTGTGCATTGAACAGGTCGATCGAGGGCGCTTACTACTCACATAATTTACACGTGTTTGATTTTACCACGGTGTTTTCTGAGTCTGCCCACTGAGCGCCGCGACTTGGCTGCGACTTACCGACCACCATTAGCAGCCATTAGCCCGCCGTCTTCGCACCGAGAACACTCTCATAGTATCCTGCTATCGCTGGCTGTGCTTGTTTTTCCTTGCTGTTCCCTACAATCGTGGACAATTCAGGAGCGCGTGTACGATTAGAGATATATCTGATACGGTGACATCTGGAGGACGGTGAGTATGCATGCTGTATCTATCATCCTCGGAGCTTCACAGCAGTCATACTCACCTCACAATTACTATGTGAAAATCCAGACGCGACGTTGGGTGATGCGCCAAAATTCTAGGCATGAACCGCCGGTCGCGCTCGAATGCCCCCTACAAATGACAATGGACGTTATCCCGGAACGCCATCCACGCTACAGCGTCGACAACCACGGATCACCCCGCCCAGAGTATGTACGGAGGTGCAATATCAATAATGCGTGATTGGGCTGGTCACCGGCACTGTGCCCGACGATGAGTAAATATAATCCTGGCTTGAGACATACTCCTTCTCTGTGGGACGTCGTTATTTGTCGTCGTTCCCCCTCTGGTGTAACATGTTCATTTGCGGTGGGATACGCAAGCCTCTCGCACCTCAGCGCTCAAGCGTCGTCTCAGCGGACACTAATCTTATCTTATCTGACGGTTTCGATATGATCTACAGCCTCGCGGCATGCAGGAGAAAGGGATACGATACGATGCGCGTCCTTTCCTTTCCATCCTCCTCTCGCCACCTTTCACTCAAAAAATCTTCTCGATGTCTCACCTATTGCACAAGGAGGGTACCCTCAGTGTCGCCGAGCTATACCTACTCACTACTCAGGTATGTGACATCTTTGGAATCAACCACCTCCGCATTCTGATACAAAGGCAAACTTTTCCGTGTTACGCTAGCCCGTCTTTGTGAGTTCCATCCTTGACTGAGCATATGCAAATGTGACCTCACGTTCCACGCGTAGGCTATAGTTGGAATTCGCAGCGCGCTAGCTTTGCGGCGACTTAGCAATCTCCTCCTCACCAGCCCTGCACATGCTGGAGCACTCACCGACTTGACTATCAGGTTGACCGAGACCCCGGCTCGACCTGCTGTCGTCAGGCTCCTATGCGAATGTGCCAATCTGGAATCCCTTTCCCTCTTGCTGCCGTCGACGTTCAACACCGCCTTCCTTTCTACGATCGTATTCCCGAAGTTACAGGTCTTTGAGAGCAACATACCGCATACCGACATTCTCCCTTTTTTGGTTCGACACCCAGGCATTCAAATCGTATCCTTGAGTGCCTGCGATCGTCCCGCTAGTTGTCCGCTCGCCGCCGTTGTCTTGCCCCAACTACGATCAATATCCTGTCCCCTGGCGTGCGCATCCCCCTTCTACGTCTCTCGAAATCTAGCCAGCGTGACTGCAAAATGCACCCGCCGCGCCGATATCATCGTTTCCCCGTCTTCCATTCTACGCTGCCTTTCGCTCAACGAGAATCTTACGGTGGTGTCACTAGCATTCAACCCAAGTGATTTCGATATCCTGCACCGCCTGGCCATATCTGCCCCGCACCTCGTACATCTAAGGCTAATAGAGAGATCTGCGAATAGCGGTGTGAGTACCTAGATATCCCTTTTATCAATAGTTCTTTCGTCGCTCACATCCTATCTAGCGCAGGGGCGAGTCGTCGCGCCGGGAGTGGAATAATTGGCATACCTGGTCTCGCGACTTGCACGCTCTTCGGTTCCTCGAGACGCTACGCCTTCGGACGGCACTCTCTCTTGTCAGAGTACCCGGGAGTCGTATTTGGGAGGAAAAAATGGTGACCCGCTGGGGAACTAGGCCTAACGGTCTCCAACATCCTCGCTTAGGGAGAATCACGGTCTGGTATCTCTCCGTTGGCAACAAAGGTGTCATGAGCACCTGGAATGGTGGTCGGCGCAATGGTAACCGCTGGTATCGATCTGAGCATACCATTGCCGCGCCGACCTCGGACGAAACCATCGATGACTTCGACTTCTCCACCTAATGTTGCAGGCAAGTTCGCGTCGCGTGTCTTCTCGACTCAAAAGCTAATTTGGGATTCGCAGTTCAACAGTCCGATTTGATTTGTTTCTTTTTCGTTCCTACCGCGTCGTGTGTTTCCGTTTTCTCGTTTCGTTTCGTTTCGGATCGTGCAAATTTTCTTGTATTCCTTCTGTAGGCATCTTTCTACGTATGTTACGGATGTATAGAGCTCGTCGAATTAAGCATTGTGCTTGAATTTCCTTCGCTGGAAGTCTGCCATTCGTAGGCATGGGAAGGTGGTGGTTCTTGCCGCGGCCCACGTGGACAACGTGAACGACGCCTAATTAGATCTAATCTTGACCGAGCTTGCCTTGTCGTCAAACACAAACCGCATACCCACAAAACTCGACGTAGGATCAAAAGGGCAACGAAAGGGTAGCAGTCGAGTGTCAAAGGCGGGAAACAAAGCCCCAGGACGTATGTTACACGCTCAATTCGGACCTTTCCCTTCTTGATTCCCTTTGGTCTAGCTCGGATGGCTCCCCTTTCTCTACACCGACTGGATTATAAAAGCGATCGTGTCCCGTCTTCACACCAACAACCAATTCATACTTTTGAAATTCCCCTCGATACCAACCGATTCATCCTCTAAAGCTCCCCGTACAACTGCCTCATATGTCGTCGCCACCTCGAGTCCGTCTGCGCACTTCGTCGCGGTATAGCCCGTACGCGACTCGTATCCCAAGGCCTCAGACGTCGGTGCGTATTACATATTGCTACGATGCATTGATTCCCATTCATTGACTATACGGCTTACAGATGGCAACCACCGAGCGCAGCCTTTCCACGGAAGCGTCCGCTAGCTGCACCTCCGACGCAGAATCCGACGGCAGTGGGTATGGCTCTGACTGCAGTGCAACGGTACGTATCTTCCTCTTTCATGTGAATGATATAACTAAAACCTTCCTTATCTTCAGAATGATATGGTACATCTGAAGTGCTTCCCGGTGGAGCCATCTCTGGAGAGGATCCGTGAACGTACCCGGTGTGTCATATTGCATCTCGTTTTCTCTACCCAAGCGCTAAGATGTACCGTGAAAGTGCTCAAGCGGAGAGAAACGCGCGCCCCACCGTATCACGACACCAGGCTAGCGTCAGCAGCAGCCATGATATGTACGTCGAGTCGCACTCTGTATCTTCCTGATCATTCACTCAATAAGCTGACAGGTACATGGCGCACATGCAAAGCATGTGTGGGAATGGTGTTCCTTACGAAATGATATCGTACACCGGTCTCGCACACGCGGCCCTCAGTCACCCGGTCAATGCACTTGAATCGGTTCAACGTGTGGCGTCCCCACCTACTCAAAACGATCAGCCCGCCCTCGCTGTCCCCGTGTCGCGTAACATCCCAATGTCAGCCGCAGAGGCATCCTTCCAGACACATCATCGGCACCATAGCCTCTCACCGAAGTCGGAAGCCCCCAAAGCTGAGGTCGAGACGACCGAAGCTGAAGACGAACTCCCTGTCGAGTGCGTCCGTCACAAGATACGAGATCTTAACATCCGGTTCAACTGGTTTAAATCCCGGGGTTCCACATTGCTGTCGACTCCACCGACCAAAAATCGACCGTCCCTGAAGCCGGGGGACGTTTTTACTCACGTGTGCATACCTCGGGGCGAAACCATGGCCTGGGTGTACGAGGATGGCCAGTGGATCTCCGCAACGCGGGGCGTCTCTCACCCGACGCTTTACGATAGGGTGTTCTGGTTTCCCGCAAGCGGAGAGCCGAGCTGGGTCACTAATAAGACGTACAGCACCTACAAGCAGCGCTTCGCCGGGAAGTAAAGGTACTCGAGGTTGGTCATTGAGCATTTTTGTTGCGGGTGCATACGCTAACTACGGTCATTCTTTAGTCTAGGTAGTCATGGACCTCGCGCTCGTCTCGCATCGTGGTGTTATCGATCGAGGGCCTCTACGAGCAGGACGGGGAGGTGTCGCGCGGAGAATATTCGTTATGGTCTATGTACTGTTAGACACCGCTTGATCTCGAATTCTGAATGCATCGTTTCTGGATATTTTGATCTTTTCGAGTCGACACCTTAGGGAACGTGGTGGGAATGGTATGTACTTGTTTGTCTTTCGCCTGCCTGCAGGAGGTGCCACTCTCCGCGTTCCATTGTCTTTCACAAACCATCGACATCTCCCCCCATTTCCAACAAAATGCCTACAACTGTTTCTTCTGCATACCGACGTGTCGCTACCTTTCACGGGGAGCACGAGGATGGAATTAACTGCCTAGTATTTTCCCCCTCAGGACAATTCTTTGCTTCTGGAGGGGGTGGGGACCGTCAGCTCCTTATATGGGATGCGCTCGCGAGGACAAAAAAGTACAGAATCGTCAGGAAAGCCCCAGTCGTCTCCGTATGCTGGGATCCGCTTTACGAAAGAGCTCTGTTCGTCGGCCTGGAAAACGGACAGGTTGAGCGCATCGACAACTTTCGGGTGAGCCTTTGTCTTAATGAGTCGACTACGGAATGTATAACTGGACTCATGAATCACCCATAGGACACTACCAAGATTGCTTCAGCTGCTAGGCGCGGTCCTGCTTATGTGGTGGCATTTAATGCGGATCGCAGGCTCCTTGCAGCCGCCATTGGCTCCGAGGTTTATTTGTACCGAGAAAGCAAAGAGGCTGAAGGTAGGGCGAATTATATCTGCCACTGGCCAGAGGATATCTCGTCTGACTATTTGTACAGGGGATCCGGTGAAGTATACAATCTTGACGACGTTCTCCCCCCCCCCTCGCCCAGGCAGCAAGAGTGTTCGTGCGCGGGGAATCTACTTCACGCACGGTGGAGGCAGAATCTCAGTGTCTTTTCTATACCACGGAATCTAGTACGTATTGGATGCATATATTGAGCCCGTGTCCTTTGATATGAACATACTCTTAGCTGCTGGGATACGGATTCGCGTGCCCAACAGTGGCACATCGAACCACACGCAATAGGACGCTCTGGCATGATGTAAGCGGATCCCATAAATCTCAGTCGCACTGGATGCTAAATGATAGCAATAAAGCGGGTCATCGGCATTGTCTCCCGACGATCAGGAGAAGTTTCTTACGATGAACCTCGAGAGCGGATTGGGCATCCATAAGCCGGACATGTATTTGAGGGTGCTCAAAAGCTTTCCCCACGTCCCTTCGACGGGCAGCAACGTCCCCGTCAGCGTAGCATTTCTTCACGGGGGAACGCACGTTATCTCTGGTTCAAACAATGGATTTGCCAGAATCTGGGAGATGACGGGAGAGGAGTGGCAGACGCTTTATCACCCAGGTTGGTGACTTGTCCCTTTTTGAGCACATTTACACTAGTTGACAACCATTTGCAGGCGAAGTGGTTCGCGCTATCGGAGTAAGTCATCGTCGTTATGCACAGCGCCACACGTGTTAATCGAGCTGCAGGCCCACATGTATGAGGACTGTAGCCTGATAGCGACAGGCACGGGAATTCTCGGTACTGATAGCGCTATTCGTCTATGGATCGCCGACATCAGTGATTGGTTCAATTTCTAAGTACAGTTTCCGTTGCTGATTGAATGTATTAGTTCCAGATGACGACGATGAGGTCCCTTCCGGGTCCCTCGCGGCGATGTCTTCGGTATGTCTAGTCGTTTTCAAAACCCCGCTATGGTCCATCTGAACCTGTTGAAGGTGAAATCGCTTCACACAGTATGGCGCGGGTGCAAGGGCCCTGTACTTATAGCTGCATGCTCTGTGTGCATTCTGTGCATTGCATTGCTGTCTGTGCTCTACTGTCAAGAGCTTGTCACAAAGCTCTACACGGATGCAGTAAGTACCATGTGGACGAGTGTGTGAATCGCGGGTACTGACTGTACTATTTAGGCAGAAAGATTTGGGACACTCGATGAACTTCTGCGTGAGCTCATCGCTTCCAAATTGAGGGAAGCCTCCGCTTTCGGAAGGGCAGCACACGAGGCTGGAAGGATGGGTCTTCTCGTGCTGGTGCAGAAATTGCAGAACTGGCTTGAGGATGTTCCCGGAAGCTTCCCCAGACTTCCTCCTGCCGCCGTCTACTAAGGCGAACGCCGGATCCTGACGCGTCGTCCTTGAAAGAAGTTGACACTGATGCCATTCATTTACGATATTTTCCAAGTTTTCATCTCACATACAGAAACGGCCTTCTATCTCATGATCTCTACTACGCAGCGCCATGTATCACCTACTACATTTTGTTTTTCCATTAGACAAGGGTTTCGTTCTACAAAGTCTCACTCGTAGCGGTTGTTTGGTCGTATTTGAATCCCACCGTTTGATCCCGATTAGGCCTGGAAATTAACGATCCGTCGTCATTTCAAACTCAGCGCTGCACGGTTTGCTTCTGACCTTCACGGTCGATGCTTGCGCGGCGCGAGGAACAAGGAATACGCAAACTCGCAGCTGACAAAACGAGCGGTTATACATTAAAATAAATGGTGAGTCGGTTTCGGCTGCGGTACAGTCAATGCGGGCTGACTCCTCTGTAGGTGCCCCCCGTATGTAGATGCGTGCCATCGATGCGCGCATCAAGTAAATTGTATGG
>KN832562.1:753556-852360 GCA_000827205.1 Plicaturopsis crispa FD-325 SS-3 | reverse complement strand
TGAAACCCGAAATGAAACATGTTGGGCTTCAGTTTGGACGGGGTTATAGCCCAGCTTTGGGGCTGGCTTTTGGGCTACCCTAAATGCTGCCTTTGTCCAGCGCGACAGTCAAGTTGTCGCCCCGGAGATAGAATATATTTTGCCACCCATAAAATCCCCCTTCTGGCGAAAATTTCGTGTCCGCGACACCCTATCTGTAGCACATACAAAAGGAAACCCAGAAATGATGTTTTTGTGTTAATTTTAGATCTCCCTTTGGCACGGGCGTAATTTTAGCATTAGCAGGCGCGGCGGCTGGGCTTTCCCGGTGTCTAAATACAGCCCAAAATGCGACACAATATTCTTTACTTTGGGACGGATTTTGCTTTGGCTACAGGAAGCATATCGCGCGGGCGTAATTCAGACCAAAATTTCTATTTTCGCACCAACTTTTGGGTAAATTATAGCAGGGGCGTAATTCTGGGCCACCCGCTGTGTCTACCATGTTGACGTATTGCGTCGTTCAAGACCGAATAGTGCGCGCTAGGCGCCCATGCATCTCTGGATATTGCTTTGAGCTAGAATTCGCCAAGGGCCGTGGAACCGAGGGAGCGCATGGCTGCTCCGGGGGTCACGATACCCGCATCGTGGAACGCTGTAGAGTGCATGCTGCGTTCACGACGTTCGCAACGACGACTAGAGAGTCCAAAGTCCACAGGAGTGACACGAACATGGAGGTTGCGAGGAGAAGGAGGGCAGGCTTTTGGTACAGTTTTTTGCCAAGTATTTGCGGCGCGTCTCCTTGCCTCCGAGTCCCAGCTGCTTTTCACTCTCCACTCTCATGAGCTAGCTAGCTATATAGATGCACGGCAGCAAACTATGATTCTTCTATCCAGATCGAATGGCTTTATCAGACGAGGATCGCTGCTTTGTTCTTGTGCAGTTACTGGAACCGAGTTACGCTACATCTCGCTCGATTACCCCGGTACCGTCCAGCATAATATCACCAAGTCGCCCTATCTCTAGACATTTTCCCGAACTCCTCGCGTTTTCCTCGATATACGCGTTCCTACACAACCCAACTGGACGTATGCTTGGCCCGCGAAACGCGCCATTGTCTGCTCCAGGAGACAGTCGCGCATCGCGGGACTAGGATAGGCCGATAGCGCGGTAAGTCAATGGGTCGGCTTGTCTTGTCAAGCTACCACGCTAATGGGTTCCCGGATTAATTCTACCTTTTTAAACGTTAGCAGGTCACCGAAACCGCCGTTATCGCCACCATGATGCTATCTTTCACCGTTTAATGCGGTGTGCGCAGACAAGCAAACACTGGCTTCCGCGGTCGACCGGTGCTTGAAGCAGTCATTGTAGGTTCAAAGTGTCAAGGACTAGCACGATAAGGTGTCCACAGCGGGCTAGCACACTTCAGGCTGAGGACAACTAGATGGATCGACGACTACGCTATGCACCCCTTGGAGAGCGTCGGAGACCCAAGTCCCAGGATCGAGCGAGGAACATGCCCGTTTCGCAAGCAACGTTTGTCGTTATAGAGCATGGGCGGGATAGCCGCGCGATAACGGACAGCATGCTGTGCGCCAGTGTCAATTCTGCTACCAAACATCGACGATAACGAATACCCTTTGCGAGCATCTGTATCTTCGACATCTTTTTGCCTCGCTTTCTGCATCTTTTCCATGGCTTCCGACGTCTTTTGCACCGTTTCCGACGTGATTTGCGCCTCCGAAGTCCAGCAACTGAATCTGCCGCGCCACTTCATACGAGTTTCAAACGTCCATTGGAACCTGCATAAGCTCCAGCGCGGTTCTGGCTCGCGATGGGTGATGTTCTACTGGTACAAGATACTATAGCATCAACGATATGCGTTTGATTATACTCGTTGCAACGAAAGACTATGTGGTTTTTGATATATATGCCTGCGCCGCCGTTCTGATTCTATCTTGTCCACGCAGCTCTTTCTGCAGCTACCATGCAGACCATGGCTTCGTCGTCGTCGTCGAGCTCGAGTCTGAGCATGCCACCGGTGCGCTCACCGACCGCGAGCTTGACGCGGAGGCCGGCGCAGATGCACCAGCCTCTAGCGAGGCCAATGGGTCCACGCGCAGACATGTTTCGCCCGCGTCTCAGTCTTCCTCCCAATGCGCCACGCCCATTTACACCTGTACCCGGCCCCCCGCCGCCTGCTTCCCGACCACGGTCGCTTTCTCAATCTGCGCCTATGCTTACGGCACTATCCGAAAGTCCTACCGACGGCAACTCTATCGAGAGGCCAATGTTAAACCCATGGATGCTTGACGTTGGCATCGTCCATGCCGTGTGCCAAGAGGAAACTCGGAAACGTGTTTCCCTCATTCTTGGATGTGAGTCACGAACATATTTATGTCTTCTGTCCCGTTATTTATCACAAATATTCGCAGCTCCAGCTACCCAGTCGATAGCCCCCATAATGTTCTCGGGGACGTCCTCAGCGTCGACTCTCATCATTCTCACTGTCCCATCTTCTTCTGCATCCCGCATTGTGTCTATTTCCCGTGTCCTTCATTCAGCAGCCGTCCGCATCCTTCGCGTCCCATCCCAGAACACCGACCCGCACGACGCGATCTCGCTTGTATCTATCCTCGATTGGGCATCGCGCGTCGCGCACGCCTGGCGTGTCTATGGTGACCAGGATGATGTGCGCGTTCAGGAGCTCCAACACGGCGAGGACGGGTACGAGAAGCAGGGCAGCCGTCGAAAGCGAGGTCTATTTGCCCGGAACCGTAAGAGCGCAGGAGGACAGCATGAGGAGGATAGTGGCAGGAAGTTGGACACGGTGGTTAATTTCTTGGAGACGGGCGGAGGAGGTCCGGAAGCGGATAAGAAAAGGTTGAAGCACGCGATCCTGGTCAGCACGCTCTCAAGGCCGTATCTGACTCCCGCTCAGCCCTCTGGGCGCTCTGAGAAACCTCGCTCGCGCGGGTTCTTCTCGACCCTCAGGCTGCGCGGTCGCGGGCGTGGACGGGGTGCCCTGCCTTCGGATATGCCCGCGGCGCCAGCCCCATTGACACAGGCGCAGATGATCCACGTCCTGCCGCCGTACACGCCGTCCACCCTCGTGGCGGCGCTTTCTGCATTTCTACTTGCGTCCGAAAATCTTGGAGACAATCAGGGTCCATGCTATCAGGAAGGTTATTCGCGTCCCGTTTCTATGATTGCCATGCCGCGTTCAAACTCAATGGATACATCACGCCCACCCTCTCCGGCGACTTCGGTGCCAGCGTCCCCATCAACGTTCACGCCCAGGTCGCGCCGGCCCTCATTACTGACCAAGCCGCGCCCGACCCAGCCGCCGCCGCCGCGCTCGCGTCCCGTTTCGATGTACGACATTCCCGCCTATCGATGCTTGGAGTTCGATCTCCCAACGCTCCCTGCGCATGGCGATGTCCCTCCTACAACCAGCATAGGAACCGCAGGCCTCAATGTATCGAGCACATTCGGCGCGTACGTCGTTCCGGCGGGCATGTTTGGCGCCACCGTGTCTATGCCTGCCCCAAATTCCACTGCTATTCCCCATGCTCTTCGAAGCTCTAGGCAACCCGAATCGCCAACAATGACGTTGGCCATCGCGGAGCTCCTGCTGCGTGGCCTTGGCCCACGGGATATCGTTCTAGGCGGCGATGTCGTCTTACGTGGGGTAGAGCCGCCTCCAGAGAGGGCGCCCGCACGTCCCCCCAGCGAGAATGCTCGCGTCCGTGCACGCCCTAGGAGCATGAGCGGCCCGCTCTTGCCCGCGGTCTCGCCGATTGCCGAGTTGCCTTCACCACCTTTAGGCGGCGCCACTGCGAGGGCGCAGCACGGGCATAGACGCGCACGTGCGCGTTCCACCTTGTCCGCGTCGTTTGCGTTCGCGCACGAGGACACGACCGAGGAGGTAGATGAAAGCGACGAGTGCATGTCCTCGTCGAGCCCGACCACGACAGTGACGACGACAGAACCCGACAAGACAGCCACAGAACCGGCGCCGACACGTATTTCTCCTCTAGCGAAGCCTGACCCCGTCACACCCACCATTACACGCGCCCCAGCGACACCTCCCCCAACGCCGCCCTCTCGAAGCAAGACTTTGTCGGCAGACTCAAGCCCTGAAAGTCGCGTCGCGCCCACTCCTGCCCGCGTTAACTACAAGCGCTCTCCCGCGAGCAATTCTACCCAATCCACACCACCGCTCACCCCGCCCTCTCCCGAAGACGCCGCCGCAGCGAAACTTCCGACCGCCAGCCCGCGCTTGCGCGTGACCCAGAAGGCGCTCACCCCCGGACGCGTCACCGTCAATCCGAGCACGAACACAGTGAAGGTGCTCGGCGTCAGCGCGGTGGAATTTCCCAGCATAGGCATGGGCCCTTCGGTCGCGCTAAGCCACCTAGACGATATCGGCGACGAGCGCGGGTGGCGCTTCTGGCGTACGGGAATCGCTTGATATCAATCCGCTTCTACCCAACATGGTCTCTTTGCACTGCCGTCTATCCTCTCCTTGCACACTATGATTGACATCCTCGCATTCAAGAACTTCCTCATGCACCTCTCGACTATATATCAAATATCCTTTGGAATGCCCAGCTACTGCCTACTTATGGATACGCAACATGCATACTGCTCTCGACCACCAATATGTCTATAGCCATACATGCCCTTCACGTCTTACGATGTTTTGCATTTCTTGCCGTTCTATATTGTTGACACAAAGATCCTGCTCAATTCCTCGATAAATTACACGAAGACAGTACTAGTCGACACCATGCAGTGCTTACCTAGTGTCTACCTACCTACCACACAAGTATTAAATCAACGGGCTCACACGATTGAAGGTTTGAGGCTTGGGGCTAAGTATTGGGGCCAAATTGGGGCCAGGCACTGGCGCATGGCAATCAGTGCAGTAGGAGGTTATTTTGGTTTGTTGAATACGAAGTCCAACGCCACCTCGATAATTTCACCTCCATCCATGCGCTCACTTTCCACAAGGTCACGGTGGTTATTTTCGTTGACGGCAACGGCGACGATGCAGCGGATTCAGAACTTTCGTAGACTCGTTCTAAACAACGCGCGGTCCGTCCCCGTCAACTACGAAATCCTACACCAGGGCAAACACAAGGTGCCGCTAATACCTGGCCCGTTGGCAACTTCCGCCGTCCCCGTCGTCGTCCCCCAATCCGACCCCACTGCCAAACGCGACCCCAAGGACGTGCGCCTGCCGCTGCCGACAATCGACCAGCTGCGCGCGCACAGGAAGGCCAACACACCGCTCGTATACAACCCCTTCCTGCCGTTCAAGAACCCGAAAACCGGGAACTGGCGCCCGCCCCAGCTCTCCCTGCGGCGGCAGGCGGAGCTCGTGAAGATCGCGCGCTGCGTCGGGAAGGTGCACCTCCTCCCGCCGGGCCCGAAGCTCGCGCCGTCCGAGCTCGCGCAGGCGAGGCAGGAGGCGACGCCGACGGGCACGAAGAGGAAGGCGAAGCAGGGGGTGCTGAAGGGGACGGGCTGGGACAGGGATTTGCTGTGGGTGGGCGAGGTCGAGGAGAGAGTGAAGGGCGTGAATAGCGGGGTGTATAGTGGGAATAGGCGGATGTTCAAGGGCCACAAGTGGGAGCGCGTCAGCAGGAAGCGCGAGGCGCATACCGACATCCTCATGCGAGACATGCAGAAGCGTATTAATCGCTTCAAGTCGGTAAGTGCTACCTTCTGTGACTTGCTTGCCATTCCACGCTACAGCTGGCTTGTGCGTCTTTCATAGTTGCTAACATGCTTTTCTCCAGATATATCGCAAACGACGCCCGAGCCCTCTCAAGCCTGCGCTCTCGTCCAAGTCGCAGAAACTGCCATTCTGAACGACCTTCCACCACATTACTCTATACTCAGCACATACTTTTCAATACGACTCTTCATTTGGCATACATGCCAGCCCTGCTCTATCGGAAGTGAGTGAGAAAGCACCTGTTGCTCGTGAGTGGTCCTCTTCGGGCTACTGCGAATTACCTGCGGCCCATCATGCTGTCAAGCTGTTTGCTACACGAATCTATGGGTATACGTTGACGCATATTGCCATCAATCCCCTGCACTACTCGCTCGTCCTCGTTGAAGTCCGAGTCGTCCCCGTCACTTTTGCCTGTCACCTTCTGGCCTGAATACGTCCAAGCTGCTAAGACACCCCAATGCCCGCCTCAGAGATTACTTTTCGCCGTAAAGCTGGGATATTTTACGCGTCGTACGATTTCACTCACGTGAATCGCTGAAACCGGAACGATTTTCGTAAAAAGGGCGAACATTGAAAAAGGTCGGACGATATCTTGCAGCCTCACACCCTCTTCCCCTCCCTCCACCACCTCTCCCCTTCATTCCTTCTTCTCCAGTGAGTCGCCGTTCGCTTTTTTTGTTTTGTTTTTCTTGATGATACATACATTTCATGTCCACGACGTCTACCGACGCTGGGTGGAACTCCTTCGGGAGCCATTCAAGTCTCTGACTTTGCACCATTTCGAGACGTGTCGTAGGGAGCATTTCGCTGACTTTCACGCTTTTGCAGCCTTTAAAAATGGCCCCTACTGCTACGGAAGCCCAGGCCGACGGTCGCCAAGGAAAGCGTATCGAAAACTACGTCGACTTCTGGCAGAAGGACCTCTCCAAGGAGTCTACTACCGACAACGACAACCGTGTCGACAGCTACACCGACGTCGTAAACGGTACGCATGCCCTCCATTCCCTTCGTGCTACTTGAAACTGACCTGCGGATGACAGGCTACTACGACGGCGCGACGGAGCTCTACGAGTACGGCTGGGCAAAGTCGTTCCACTTCTCGCGCTTCTACAAGGGCGAGGCCTTCGCTGCCTCGCTCGCGCGCCACGAGCACTACCTCGCCGCGCAGATGTCGCTGCGCCCCGGCATGAAGGTCCTCGACGTTGGCTGTGGTGTCGGCGGCCCCGCACGCGAGATCGCGCGCTTCTCGGACGCGCAGATCGTCGGCCTCAACAACAACGACTTCCAGATCCAGCGCGCACGCCAGTACACCAAGAAGGAGGGTCTCGAGGGTCAGGTCTCTTTCACGAAGGGTGACTTTATGAAGCTGTCGGAGCAGTTTGGCGAAAACTCGTTCGATGCAGGTGTGTGCTACGTGGTTTTGGCTTTCATGGGTGCGTGCTGAGGGATATGCTAGTCTACGCCATTGAGGCTACTGTACACGCACCGACGTGGGAGGGTGTCTATGGCGAGATCATGAAGGTTCTCAAGCCCGGAGGAGTCGTACGTGCTATTCTTATGCCATGTCTAACTTCGTGCTGAAAGGTGTCGTCATAGTTCGGTGTCTACGAATGGTGCATGACGGACGCCTGGGACCCCTCCATCCCCGAGCACAAGGAGCTCGCGCACGAGATCGAGTTCGGCAACGGCATCCCCGAGATGCGGCCGCTCGCCAAGGCGCGTGAGGCGCTCAAGACCGTCGGGTTCGAGATCGAGCACGAGGAGGACCTTGCGGAGCGCGACGACGAGATACCCTGGTACTACCCCCTCGAGGGCGACATCTCGAAGGCGCAGACGACGTGGGACTACTTCACCGTCTGGCGTATGAGCAAGAGCGGGATGTTCGTGACGCACAACGCGATGCGGCTCCTCGAGCTCTTTGGCTTTATCCCCAAGGGCACTTGGCAGGTCGGTGAGGCCCTGAAGGTTGCCGGCTCGTCGCTTGTTAAGGGTGGTCAGACCAAGGTATGTTCCTCCATGATCCTGTGCGGTGGCCCAATGCTAACGATTCCCACAGCTCTTCACGCCGATGTACCTTGTCATCAGCAGGAAACCCAAGAACTAGACGCGGAGGATGTTATTACTTATATACCCTTTAATGTTAGACTCGCCTCATTTTACTCTGCTGCTCTTTTGCAATGCCATTCGTTTAAATCTGTGATTCGTGAATCCGAATTGGCGAACATTGAAAATCGGGATTCGGCGCCGTGTGAAGGATATGACCTGGCAGTGGAGAGCCCGCGCCACAGAAAAGGGATCCGACATGAACCTCTCCGCCGCACCGATGCAGACCTCGGGCAATCCTACAAACGACCCGCCCAAGGGTCCTAAACCGCACAAACCCCGCCTCCCAAAAGCCTACACCGACGCACAGCTCGTGTACCTCCGCGGACACCTCCAGGAGTTCGAGCGTCGCTCGCAGGGCGCCGTTAGGGGCGATGCGAAGAAATTTGCGCTCGAGCGCGCAGACGAGTTCGTCGTGCAGTTTGGCCTCCCGGACGACCTGCGTGGGCTCGAGGAGGCTGAGCCCAGGTTCCGCGAGGTGTGTGTATTGTGTACGGCCTGCTAGGGTGCGACACTGACCGTGGACTTGGCAGCAAATATACAACTGGTACAAGAATACTGTAGGCCGGACACGGCGAAAGCTCGAGGGGAAACCCAGGTCTTTGAAGAAAGCTGCACAGAAGGGTTTGCACCTTTCCGTACTGCTTGCTGCCCGATATTGAATATTGTATTGTAGCAGCACAGCAGCAGGGGGTAGCCTGGACGGCGGACCTGAACAGCCCGACCATCATACCGTACGACCATGCCAGCACGTCCACTGCCCCGCAGTCCGTGTCGTATGGCAACAATAACGGCAGGCCTCAGTCGAACGGCTCCTCTGCGCCGTCCATGTCCACCAACCACCTCAGCCTGAACCTCAACGTCGCGACCCTACGCGACGCCTTCCTCACCCCCGCCATCGACACCAACACGCTCTCCGGCATGATCCAGACCTTCGCCCTCTCGCACCCCTCCCACACCCCGCTCACCACCGTCGTCGCCGCGCTCTTCGACGCCATCTGCGTCGCCCAGGCGCACCCCGCCGCCGCCCCGCCGGACGAGCCCTCCGCGTCCCTCCTGCGCCGCTTCGCCGACGCCTGCGCCGTCTTCCCCGCGAGCCTCTCGCACGCAGGCGCGGCGGGCGCACACGCGGGCCCTCGCGCACTGCAGATGGCCGTGCGCAAGGCCGCGGTGTGGGTGCCCAGCCCGCTCCCGCTCGCGCAGGACCCGGCGCAGTCGTCGCTCGTGAGCGACATGGAGCGCATTGCCGCGGACCGCCAGCGCAGGAAGGATTATATCCAGTGGGCGCGCGTGCACGGGGCGGCGCTGGAGCTTGGGCTGCTGGATGCGGGCACGGGGCGCGCGCTCGCGGAGATGATGGCGCGCGATGCGGTGTGGGAGCAGGACGAGGTGGAGTGGGTCGCGGGGATATTTGTGTTGCGGTCTGTCGTGCGGACCGCGATGAGAGGGGACATGCGGCAACGGGAGGAGTATGAGAGATTGTTGAGGACGTATGAGGGGAGGTGGAAGGAGATCAAGGACGAGACCAGACAGGCTCTTGTGACTGTACGTTTGCATTCGAATTCTTTGCCTTCACATACTGATGATGCCCTATATCCAGGAGGTCTTGTTGGGGACCAAAGAGGATCTTCGACAACTGGACGACTCTATGGCAATGACCTGATGGACCTGCATTCTGCATTCGTGCTTATTTATTGCGTTTCACTGTATCACTTTTCGCTGCGTTTGGTTTGCCTATCTTACGATCTCCAAGCTTGCATGTCTGCTCAGGATAATTGAAAATCGTTAATTTCGTTTACCGCATCTCGTCAAATTTGACAACTGCATAATGCTGTCTTTCAAGTTCGACTTTATACCAACTCTACGCTTGGTACAAGGCGTGACCATCTTGAGAAAGCGTACGCTCACGCAGATGTTTATAGCCCCAAGCAATACAAGGAACTATCGTTATTTTCATCAATGGGACGCAAAAGGCCTCTTATAAACGGGATGGATGTAAGTAAAACAGGACTACGAGTCGTAAATGGGGCGTGATGAGCAGAAAATGCAAAGAAAAGCAGCGAACACCGACTACACAGAAAAGACTCCAGAAGAGGAAAGGAAAGCGTGGGTGGATGTATCGGTGCGGGCAAGTAATGGATGGACGGGACGATTAGAACGGCAATGGTTGGGAAGGAAAGGAAGGGATATCAGCCTGGGGAATCATCCAATGTACATAATGTGTTCCGAAAATGTGTAATGGGAAGGCTGACTGACAGATGATGGGTGAATAGGTAGGTAGGTGTGCCATCGACGGCTATGGAAAAAATGAGTAGGATGAACGAGATTGGTGGTATGATGATGAAGCAGGCAGGCTCATTTGGACGCCGCTGCGGATTGGACGAGAAGTGCTTTCTCCTTGAGCACTGAGGGGTAGCTGTTCATTAGGTGCGCCAGGGCACGGAGATCGTCTTGATCGAGAAGAGTAATTGTGAGTTTGGGCTGATAAATGATTACGGTCATCAGTTAAAAATGCGACGATGGTACATTGTACAGGATATACGCACTGCTCCTTTTATGCCGAAGGCCTTGATGACACGCCACCTATATGCAGTCGTTAAATGTCAGAAAAAAGCGATCATTTGGAACCAATAATAACAGCTCTACGAACAGTTTATCACCAAGCTGTTGTTTTTGCTGTTGGATGGGTTTGTCAAGCAGCCCATCGATGAAGTCGTCAGTGGCTTTGACAACGAGGGGGTCGGCCTTGGGCAACGGCAGACCGGTAGACGATGACGAGCTTGCCAGTCTGACGATCTCGGCGGCAGGGAGGCGAGCCAACGAAGCGACGGTGTAAGTTGTCGAGGCTGGGGTACTGGGCGTGGGCGATGCCGCAGCAGACGCGCCCCGAGACGACAAATCAGGCGTCCGCGGCGAATCATCCGACAGCTGCGCAGTTCTTTTGCCCTGCGGCGTAGCGGGGGCGGCAGGCACGGAGGGTGCGGAAGTCTTCTGCTCCTCCGCATCATCGCTGTCCAACACCATCTTTGCATCTGCAATCTTCGCGCGCAGAACCTCCGTGTTGAATAGACACATGGCGCGCTCGCGTTTGGGGAGGCTCATGATGAGGTCAGTGAGCTCGCTCTGGCGAGAGGTCTCGAGCTTGCCGACGGCAGCGACCATGCGATCCTGCTCCGAGGTGGGTGGGACTGAGCCGGACGGGGACGAGGTCCGCGGAGGCGTAGACAGCGAGGCAGTAGCCGAAATGGGCGTGGAGGGGTGCTCCGGCGCTGATGCTGTCGCGTTGAGCGCGGCAGGATCAAGCAACCGCGAGTCCTGCGATGCGGACGGTGATGGTGACTTTCCAGGGGATGTTCCAGAGCCCTTCTTCGCATTCGTGACTTGCTCTGTTAATTTTGCGTTGTCCTGGATGACCGTTACGATCTCGCTCAGAGATAAGGACACCAGCGAGTCCACAATGGAGTCGACCTCATTAGCAGGGACAATCTCCAGGGCCTTGATACGTCTTTGGAGCTCGCCTGTGAGGACTTCTTTGCGCACGACAGGCGAGAGTGCAGCAAGCTCATCATAGCGCATGGGGAGGTTGAGTGTGCCCGCCAGAGCAGCCTACATGCTAGATAAGCATTATTCGACGGTCCAAAGAATGGAAGACGCACATTGTAGTAGCTGCCTGAGCCCCGCCGCCCTCTATCGGGCCTGTCGGCGTGAATCGGGGAGCTCATTGAGGACGATGAAGGGTGGCGGGGACTAGTAGGCCATCCGGCGTAACTTTCTCCGCCTTCACTGATGGTAGGACTTGTAGCGCCACTGCTACTCCTAGGATGGCCATTATGACCGAATCGTTGGGCGAGTTTCTCTTGTCTGAGCTGCTTTGGCTCATGAAGACGAACGACCAATTGTTTCGACCCCAGGACAAAGCCGTTCATGGCGTGCAGTGCGGCAGCAGCTATTTGTGCTGTTCAACGAAAGTACAGACGCGATAAACTGTCGCATTCACCTTGGTCAGGCGTCTGGTAGGAAACGAATCCGAAGCCACGGCTCTCTCCATTTTCATTTCGCATGACGCGCGCACTAGGGAGACGTGAGTGGACAAAAAAATCGCGTTCATCAATCTTTATTACCTGACGATTTGCCCGTACTGCGGCAACGTAAGTTTTCAGGCGTACATTTTTTGACGAGGGAACAGTTCTCACCTGGCGGAAATGCGAGAAGAGACCGTTTGAATCGATCTCGGGATCAAGATTCTGCAGCGCCATGAGATACAGATAATTATTTCAAAATCCAAGTAGCACATACTTTGCAAAACAAATTGCATGGATCGATAAGCCCACTGTGGCTGGTCGATCCGGGTCCGCTCAAGGGGGCCAGCTGCACCTGTTGACCAGGGCCATGAACGAAGGGTACAGGAGGCCTTGCGGTAGGATACGGGCTTGCACGCGGGGGCGAGTACTACGCACAAGTGACGCGCATTCGAATTTGCCACGCAACGGCACACTAGCAGCAGCGAAACACTCACCTGGGTCGGGTACGGGTTGAAGACCGAGCCAGACGGCACAAACGCGGGCGCGTTCGCGCTGAACTCGGGCCCGTGTGCGCCACTTGTGCGGCGCGGCTGGTACACTTGCACCGCGATGTTTTGACCCTCCACGTCGACGCAGTGCATCGCCTCCTCTGCATTGCGTGCATCGTCCTCGCGCCAGAATTCAATGACCCCAGTGTCGCTGCCAAATCCAGCCTGTGTACGCGCCGAGGCGAGCGCTCCGAACGGCCGGAAGAGATCGTATAGCTGCGCGTCGGTAAAGCCCGGCGGCAGGTGCTTCACCAGCCGTGGGAGAGCAGAAGGCGGTGGGAGCGTGGTGGGCGGATTGGAGGGCGGGTATGGCGATAACACCAGCGGAACGGACGTCGGGAGTCCTGGGATCGGACGCGATTGCAGCGTGGCGAGCGCTTGCTCGGCTGAAAGAGGGTTCGAATCATGCTATAGAAAGCAAGGGCTAGACGTACCTTTCTCGAGAAACTTGAATTCAATGATGCCCGACAAGGGTCTGGTGCTGCCGTCGCGTGGAATCTTTGGCCTGAACGGCGCACATGCCTGGAAGGCTACTGCGAGATTTTCGTCGGAGACGTAGTGTGGTAGATTGGATATATACAGGACCGGTTCTTGGAGATATGGGTGTCCTTCGGGGGCGTCCAATTCGCCCTGAGAGTTGTCGTACTCGGCCATCTTGATTGGAAAGTTCGAGATTGTGGTGGCAGTAAAGAGAAAGAGAATTAGGAGATGGCTGCCTGATGCCACAGACTTTTACAAGTACCCAGGCGAAAAAGAAAGCTGCCTGCCTTTGGCCAGAAGATTTAGGGCGCACGGACAAGGAGGAGCAGAGCCTTGCAAGAGAAAAAAGTGCAAAGTCGATTATGTCAGCATGGGGGGTCCTCGAGGCTCGCCAACCGCTTGCCGACATCGATCCACGACTTGCGAGCAGGGCGATGTGCACGAAACGAGGCGAATTGAGCGAAAATATGGACCATGCTATTCGTCGGAAAGGGTATACGTGACATAAAATGTAGGTCAAAACGAGGTACTATACACGGGGCAAGAGCTGGAAGTGGTGTATTATATGTCATGAAACTTGAAGCTTGAAGGGTTGGGCCGAAACGCCACAACGAAACTTCCAAGGCAGCAGCTAGTCCTCTGAAGGATTTGTGAAACTTCCTGAGTACATATGAGTTACGGTGGGCACTGTCAACACGAAGCACATGCTCACCGTCAACTTGTACAAGGCAACATATATATGGGGAACGAACTTTAAGGTCTGACGAGAATGAAAGGTAGGTCATAGATTGCTGCACGGTCATCTCATCGGGGCTTAAACACAAGAGGACGTGAAATCTCGATATAAGAGGGGAGATACGCCAAAGTTCGTCGAAGCCAAAGGATAACTCACAGTCGACTACACGCATGATAGACAAGCCTCGCAAGTCTCGTCCACACGAAGGCAGTCATCCTGTAAGCCAAATGTTTCGAAGCCACCGTAACGAGAGCAAAACACACGTCGGAAAGCAATCGGAAGATGCACGAGCGTCCATTTCGATAGCACTCGGGAGCCAGGGCCTAAGGAATGGAGAGTAGCCACGGCAGGAGACGGAAGGCACACGACCACAGCCACGCACGATGTAAATAACAAGCGCGTGTGGGCGCGGAAGGGCATGCGATGGCCGTGGATATGACCAAGGGCACGGTACAAATTGTTTGGATACCGAGGGTCGGTAGGAAGATGAAACGGCAGAGGAAGGCAGAACGTTGAAGGGGGGACACCAGTTAGATCTGTGCTAAGTCGCAATGCATCCGTATCGTGTAGGCCTTGACCAATGTCACGTCGAGGTACGGGTGTGGCTTGGAGAGGCCTGTGAGAGGTGACTTGAACTGCATCTTGACAGGGAGTATGTGGGCCCCTTACCAAACAATGGCGAGGGGGGCAAGTAGAGTTCCTGTGGACTGTTGATTCTTGAGCATTTGCACACGGCGCGCAGCAGGGCTGTCGGAGCACACCGGAAATAATCGGGTGCGCGTCTGTAACAGAAAGGACTGTCCAGAGTAGATGTAGATTGCCACCACAGAATTCAGGATTCGGGACGCACCTGTGACCCTTGACGAGATGGTCAGTTTCGTACGGCGCCTACAAGTTGCAATGGCCATCCAAATTTAGCTCCGTGGACGCACTAAAAATGAACGGCAGCAGATGTGCGCACAGCGGGGGAATCAACCCGTCCAGGTCCTTCTTGCAAACTCTACCAAAAATGCAGGCGATCAGCGCTGATCAGCAAGGGCCAATTGTGTATCAGGCCACGGCTATCACAAGTCCCCCACACTGCACTGCTCCTGTAAGCTGTTTATTTATAAGAAACGTCAGTGTATAGAGGTGGTCGCAAGTTGTAGCGGACGAGCATCATCGTCTGCTGACCGGTATTTCCTCCAACTCAGCACCCCCATGTCGCTGATTTCACGGCCATCTACTGATTGTCGTTGAAGATAAAAATATACCATGTTGCCGTGTATCTCTACAAACTTGGCGGTTAGGAACAGACCACTACGCGGATGGTACGGTGACTTACGAGCAACGTCAAGAACTGCAACGGAGGATGACACGCGACGATGGCAGCGGATGTGGCGCCACACTCTGGTCGGCCACCGGGCGGGAATCGAAAGTCTGTTTCTGCGCGAGTAGGTTCATTGGGTGACACGTACTCGTTGTGAAGATTCAGGATGTTTTGTCTGGCAGCGGTTCCGATGGGGACCACCATCTGGGGCAAGCTGGAAGTGAATTTTAGGCTTTTCCCACATCCCTGGTTCGACCACTGCGCACGATATTTTTAGTGAGAGGCAACGGGGGCATAAGTATAGACAATTACTGCATTTCGCGCACTGTTGCATACGGGAAGCCTTGCTGCTAAGGTCCAAGGGGGTCAGGGAAAAGCCGCCCGAGAGCGTCCGCGTTGAACTTGATGCAAATGTCGGCGACTTTGGGTCATTGGGTCCCAGTTGTTGCAAACATGCTTTTCCGCCGACGCGCTAAGGGTCAGCAGCCATGTACGTATGGCATCAAGTCTAAACGCTGCCTTTTGAAAAGATTTCGACGAGTCGTATGCCCTGGTAGTAGAATGTAAGTAGCGGGAAAGTTGCAAACGGTTTCAGTTCAAGAATGAGTCCGCATTTGCACGCGCACGCGCGCCGAGTTCGCGAAGCAGCGGACGCCGGACGCGACGTCTTGACGGACGACGGTCAACTTGTATGCAGCTATTTTTTCTGTTCTATCCCTGGACCTCACAAAACTACCGTCGCTCTCGCTGATCCGACGTAGTTTGTGTCGTAACGGAACATGGAGGCAATCGAAAATAAACGGTGATGTACAGTGCTGCTGCTATCCGACTGTGGTGGGGCTTCACCGTTTCATTCGAAGTTTGAGTACTAACTGGTAATAGTCTGCTCAATCGAAGCCCGCCATGACGAAATTCGAACGTATAAAAGGCAGCCTATCCGACCAGGTAAATTTCCAGTGTCCTCGTTTGAACGCCCACCGTTGACATGCCCGCAGTCAAGATGCAGAAACTCGTTACTCTCGTCCTCCTCGCGACTTCAGTATTCGCCGCCCCGGCCCCCTCGTCTACAAGCTCCGCATCCGAGAGCTCTCCAACAGTTCCGTACGCCTCTGACGACCCTAACGCGCCTCTCTGGGGTGCGGAGGCGGTGGGCACATCTCCCCAACCTATACGAGGCTCTCTAGGCGCGAACATTATCGCCCAAGTGAACGCGCCGTTGGACGTTCAAAACCCGGACGCGCTCGCGCCTCCCACTACGGATAATGGAGACCTGTGAGTTCTTAGGCTCGTATCGCACTTTGTGTCTCGATCTTATAACGCCGCAGACCGAACTTCAAATGGCCTTTTTCGTTATCGCACAACCGCGTAGCTACTGGCGGCTGGGCGAGGCAACAGAACGGTACGGTGGTTCCGATAGGACTGTGGTGACGCGTCGATTTGACATGGATTTCATATAGTCAACGAAATGCCGGTGGCTACGGAGCTTGCAGGTCCGTCATCTCGCACACACATGAACATGCATATATTAACAATGAAGAATGCAGGCGTAGACATGCGCTTGGAACCAGGCGCCATCCGTGAGCTCCATTGGCATAACACCGGCGAGGTACGCGTCTTTTCCCGCTATTGGTGTTTCCATTGCTGACTTACTATCTCTTCGATAGTGGGCATACGTGCTCAAGGTCATTAATATTGTGCCCTTTTCGGAGAGGAGCGAAGTCATTTAACGCTATCCATTCTCAGGGTGACCTTCGAGTCAGTGTAATTACACCAGATGGACTCGTATACGTCGGCGACGTCGTAAGTATATTTCAAAGAGTTCATGGCGCCCATTAATGTCCGTTTTCCAAACAGTCTCAAGGCGACCTCTGGTATTTCCCATCCGGCAACGTAAATCCACTTGTATTAAACATGTGCGTCCTCTACTGAAATTCTGTCATTGTAGCCACACTCGATTCAGGCAAAGAACACTACGAAAGAAGGCGCCGAATTCCTGCTTGTCTTCGACAGCGGCGCGTTCAGCGAGGACAGCACTTTCCTCTTGACTGATTGGCTGGCGCATGTAAGAAACACATGCCACTCTGCATGGCTCTGTGCTCATATCCGCCTAGACTCCAAAGGAAGTCATTGCGAAGAACTTCGGGCTTCCCATGTCTGCCTTCAGCGAGCTCCCATCCAAGGAATTGTACATCTTCCCGGGTGAGTCCGCTGGCGGCGACGTTGTGGACGTCCAAGGTATTTATTGGTTCGTGATGTAGCACCGGCCCCCCCGGACGACATCACCCAAGACGAAGTCATTCCGAACAACACGCCAATCCCGTACACGTACAATTTCTCGTCCGTCGCCCCGACAAAGGCACCCGGCGGAACCTACAAGGTTGCAGACACCAAGGTGTTCCCCGCTTCTACGACCGTCAGCGCTGTAGAAGTGGAAGTGGAAGTTGGTGGCATGCGGTTCGTCGCTTCTGTTGTACAAAATCGAGACTTCCCTACTCACCACGATGCTTCATTTCAGGGAGCTTCACGTGAGTAGCTTGGTAAGTAGATAACGCCAGCCATGAACTGATGGTTCTGCGCGTGCACAGTGGCACCCTACTCGTGAGTGAAACCCCTTAGATGTTGGCATTACACATTTTTGCTCACTAAGCAATGCAGAACCCGAATGGACATACTATCTGTGCGTCTCTGACCGGCTTCAAGTACCTCTATTTCTGTACTCACCCTCGCTTTCTTTTTCTGATTCAAGGTCCGGCAATGCCCGCGTAACGTCTTTCGGGGCCAACTCAAATGCACAGACCTTTGATTTCCAGGTACGAGTAACATCTTACAAATACTCTATATTGCATGTCTTCTGAACGGAGGCACGGCTCACTACAGGCGGGCGACATTGGGTATATCCCTCCATCGTTTGGTGAGGCGCCGTTTCGACCTCATCCATGTCATGTCGTATTGAAGTAATTCCCTTTCTATCGCAGGCCACTACATCGAGAACACGGGCAACACGACCCTCAAATTCCTGGAGATCTTCAAGTCGGGTGCGTCCGACGGCCGCACGCGTGCTGATGTCCTTAATTTTGTGGCACATCACTAATATTGGGTTTTGTGGTCACAAGGCATTTTCCAGGACATCTCGCTAAACCAGTGGCTCGCGCTGACGCCACACGACCTCGTGAAGGCACACCTCGGCATCAGCGACGCCACGATCAAGCAGCTGAAGCAGAACAAGCAGGAGATCGTTGGTGGATCGGCGAACTGAAGAGGCGGCGGATCTGCAGCTATAGACTGAACATCGTGGTGGACTCGAGTTGAGAGGCTGCGGATGCGTCGAGTATGCGAAGAGTGACTTGTATTTACTTGAACTTATTGCAATTGGACATGGTTTTGGACATCTCCACCGTACTCTATTTGACCGTGCTTTGCTTTGGAAAGGAGTGTGTTTGCTGTTGTCGACGTACACAGCGAAACTTTCACATACCTGCGTGCACGCCGCAACCTGGCACGATTTCATATGCATCTACAGTACTGTGCTTAGTTTTACATGAGCCTCTGGTGCTCCTCGAGGCCATGGGATCCCTGCTTACTTCGATTGCATTCCAGTATGTTTGGTCAAATCCTTATAATTACACATTTGCACGTCAATGTGCAGCGTCTCAATACTACAGGGTACAAGTCTTAACTACAAGCCGTTCATGCGCAGTCCTGACACTTAAAGATCAGGTAACATAGCGGAATGCGGGGGCCTGCAAATCTGCCGTCAGTAACTCGAATCCGTACGATCGATTTCCCTGACGCACCTTGTCCGCAAGCTCTTGTGTGTCGACTCTCGCGCCCGGCTCTGGCTTGCCGTATTTGCGGTCACGGCGTGCATTCTCGATCCGGTAGGTAACCTGCAGCGCAAGCAGTAGTGTCAGCATCCGTGGCACTAGACAGCGGGGTCGAATAGACTGACATGAAGGACAACGCAGAGTATCGCGCCGAGGAATTCGAGCCCGCAAGAAACTATCGGAGGCAAGGTCAGTAACGTGTCCTTTGAAGAACACTGCAAGAGCTTGACGCACTCGCAAATCCTTTCCTGTTCTTGAGGATTAGCATTCAAGATCGACTGCATATGACAGATGGTTATACGCACATATATGTCGGGCCGTCGGTGGCCGGGAATATGTGGCTACCGAGTATGCTACCGCACTGCCCGATAGCCATGAACATCGGGATGCCCGTCGCCTTCTTAGTTTCGCTGCCCAGATTGTGCGCGTCTACGATGGTGGTACCTATCAACTGAATGTCCAGCAAACACGATGGAAGAACATACACATGGCGATGAGAATCCCGATCGTGGAGTACGTTCCACTCGTGATGCAGAAGGTCGAGAAATAGCGTACGTGCTCATTGTCAGGGACGGACAGCAGCAACCTACACACCAAGGTCTCAAGGTCAGCTATCTGTCTCAAGGATGGCCCGAGAGTTGAGAATCAGGGACGTACACATATCCGATACCGCCTAGGGCACACGATCCAGCCATGAACAGCCCTCGGGACTGGATCCTGTCGGAGAAATAGGATAGCATACATAGTACGACGGCCGCGACTGCGTAGGGCGGGACTGTCAGCAGTTGTGCTGTAGCGTTAGCTGCACACAAAAATAACGAGTCGTTAATAATGAGATGCTGCGTGAGTAGCCATGCCAGTGGACGTACTGAAGCCAAATGTTTTGATAATGGTGGGCAGGAATGCAGAGATTGATGCGAGCGCGCAATTCAGCCCGAAGTAAATGCATCCGCCGACATATACCTGTTTAGTTGGATCTAGTCAGTCTCTATGTAATCAGTGGTCTCAAGAAATGGCAATAGACGTACCCGCCAATCCTGGAACGCCGCATACACATGCGCTGAGCAAATTTTATTTAGTCGATCTCGCGGCCCTGCGGTGAGAGATGTAAATTACCTTGGTTGACGACGGCGCCCACATCCCCCGACGAGGACCGATTCATGCGCTCTACAGCGATCTCTCGTTCCCTTTCTGTCAGATACGTCGTTGATTCCGGACGGTTCGGCAGGAAGAAGTATGTGAGAACGCCTAGGAGAACGGCGGGGATTCCCTGGGTAGATACATAGTTTAGCTTCGAGTATTCACCGACACAATGGCGGACGCACCTCGATTATGAAAAGCAGTCTCCAATTCTGGACTGAAGCTTGGATGTGCTGCACGCCGAAAGCGATAAGACCTGCCGGTAGATAGTCCGTCAGCACAGACCCAGTATTCATTAGCCGTACAACCCTGCTTACCCCCGAAAGCGCCTGCGACTGCCGCAAAGCCAAACCAGTATGCCATCCGAAGGCCCATCTCGTTCTTCGTGTAGAAGAGTGAGAAGTAGAGGGGAATTCCCGGCCCAAAGCCGGCTTCGAATACACCGAGACCGACGCGTGCGACGACAAGACCGGGAAGGTCGAATCCCGTTGACTGCGCCGGAGATGTCAGGCAAGCGCTACTCGGGAGCAAGGTCGTGGAGGCCGTACCATCAGGGTAGAGCACAGTCCCCAGCCTACAGCACAGGAAGCTATCCAGACCCGCGGAGGGAAAAGTTTGGAGTAGACACTCGCAGGGACCTGGAACAGGATCTGTCATGTGCAAGGAAAACATCAGTACAATGATGACCACCGTACGGTGTTCAGACAAGAAGGCGTACATAAGAGAAGAAAAATGCAGAGTTGACCCAGTCGAATTTTTTGCCGGACGCGTCGCCACCGAGCGCATCCTCAGGCAAGCCCTGGAGGCGCGCGTTTCCTAAATTCGACCTATCCAGATCTGTGCCGCACTGTCAGTATATTTTTGTGGATCGAGCGTCGAAAAGCGACTCACATGCGCAGAGATAAAGCATGCAGGTGATGGGCAGGATCCGCTTGTCGAGTTTCCATACCAATTTCTTTTCCTCTTCAGAGTTCTCGAACGTCTCCGCCGCCTTGACGCTGTTGTGCTCAATATCCATCTGTTTGTCGGTCGAGTCCGCACGCTCCAAGGTCCGCACGTTCGTCGCATTGTTCTGGATAATATGGGGCGGTTTCTCTTGCACAGACATCGTAGCTGCTATAATTGTCCAGCAGAGTCCGCTAGTGCAAGAGGGAGAAAGGGGGGAGGGGGAGTCACAAACTACTAGGATTCACCGGTGCCCTTTTCTACCCCGCATTTTCTTATGTCATAACCCCGCATTCATAATTCGCGGAGTCCGAGGTCTAACATTGCTATCAAGGTTGATCAGCCGTGTGACCTAGAAAATATCGAAACGTTCGGGTCAGCTGAGGCAGGTCAAGCGGACACTAGTACTTGCAGTCTGGAGGTTACCGATGGCACTAGTACTTACTCGGCAGGGGTCCAATGGCAGCGCAGACGAAACGTTCGCCACCGGCGGCATTCGCTGGCGTCTGCTGCCGGGGGACCTGCGGTATGATCCACTTTCAGCCGAGTATGAGAAAGTATTGGCCACGATTTCCCAACAAGAAAATCCAGCATGTAGACGGCGAAGGAATGTGGAATGGTGGCAATCAATATATCAATGGCACCGGTCGGTAGGATCGATTCAAAGCTATTATTCAGTGGCGTGCCCGAGGCCGAGAGCCAGTGAGGACGTCTAGAATTGCCACAAGACTCATAAATTACAACCATACAAACTCGTATAGCGCACAGGATAGTGTCCAAGGCACTGGTATAGCTACAAACGCATGCAAAAAAGGGAGACAAGAAGACAGCAGCATGGACAATCAATATAGCACCGTGAATCCATAGAACATAAGGCAACTCGTCGACCCCATTCATCGCTTCATTCGCTTGACATCCCCGCCACCATCCAGCTCGAGGCGCCCGAGAGGCTCTCGCCTTCCGCTCGCTTGTTGTGCCATCCTGGCGAGACCCATGCCTTCGCCCCTGCGCAACGCACGGTTAGAGATAACCCAGGGATATCGTGAAAAACTAACGTACTGCATCATATCGGCCGTCCTCTTCGTGCTTCCGGAGCCGGTACCGTGAGGATTCTAAGAAAAAGGACGGTCAAAAGGATATTCGACCCGAAAACGCAGATGGACGTACAGCAACTCCGGCCGGGAAATGGAAACCGCCCATGGATGGCGTGCTTGCCCGTTTTGTTTCTTGCGCATTCTGGTTCTGCGGGGGCCGAGACGTAGACGGGCCCTGCTGAGGCGGACGCCCAGGTGCGGATGGGCGTGACGACGTGCTAGCGTTTTGTCGACCCGCATGCTGGCCCTGATTCTGGTTTTGATGCACGCCTGGCCCGCTGCTGGCATTTCCAGAGGAGCTTGCTACCGCCTCTGCAATCGCAGCCATCCGCCGCCTCTGCTGTTCCGTCTTGTCATACATACCATTGTTGCTGCCGTTCTGGGCTGCTCCAGTGCCTGCACGGCCATTCGGGGGCTGCGGGGGGTTCTGGGGTGGTTGTCCATTCGGCGGCTGCCCAGCGGGTGGCGGACCATTAGGCGGTGGCATGTTTCCTATCGCACTGACGTCAGCACTGGCACCACCCTGGCCCTCTTCGGGTTCGATTGGCCGGCCCAGGTCACCGTCGAGCAGGTCGACAGCAGCGAAGAAAGCGTCATCGTCCGAGCCGAAGTTGAACGAATCGTCGGAGCCCGGCGCATCGGAAGCCTGTTGGGGCGGTGGTGCGAAAGACACAGACCGATTGACCTCTGGCTGCACGGAGGACGAGGACGTTTGCAAGATCCCGTTGGAAACGGGGACAGACGCCTTTCCCTTGCCCTTGTCGATGGGCGTCGAAGTGCGTACTTCAGACCGCATATGCGAGGGAACTGAGGACAACGGCGCCGGTTTATTGGTTGCATTGTTGTTCGAGTTGTTCTGGTTGCTTGCGTGTGCGCTGGTGGTACTTCGTGCGTTATTACTGCTAGGAGCTACATGTGGTTCGGATTTGATGACATTTGCTGGTGCGGGGGGTCTTGCAGATTGGTATGATGTGGATGCGTTCATATTCGAGGTCGACGTATTCGCGATGTTGGACCCAGAAGCGGATGCATTTATGTTGGGCTTGGTCTCGTCAAACTCTGGACGACGGTGCAACTGGTTGCGGTCAAATTTCGGCTGCGGCGAGCTATGCTGAGATACGATACAGAGCGGAAAGGAGACAGAACCCGTACCGGCTGCACTTTGATCTTCGTAATCTCCTGCGTATATGATTTATCGTATAGACAGTTTCCGAGCAGGTTTCCAAAATTGCGGAGAGCGCGCTTCATACCGTCCGTGACAGCCTCCTTCTTGGCCTGGACGTGCGCGTTAGTAAGATTTCATCTCGAATAGATATAGCGCCACACCTTCTCGAGCAGAGCACCTTTAGCCTTCATGTTCTCCGCTGACCCGTAGCCGATATCCTCGTGAAAGACGCCGTCACGCAAGGTAACTCGTACAATCGCGGTGACACCCGTGCAGTACCTGCGCGACTCCTCGTTGAAGTCCAGAAAGTCGGTGGTGAGGCTGACCACGGTGGAGCTCCAGCCGTTGAACCCAAAGACCTCGTTCGCAAGGTTGATGATCTTCCAGCCCTCAGCGTATGTCAGTTTCCCAGCACCCCCGGGACCAGCACGCGTGGATATGTACTCGGGCCCGAGCTTCTGGTCGAGCTTCGCCTGCAAAGACGCGAGCTTCATGATGGTCGCGTCGGACATGTCCATCATCGCAGAGGCAGCCGTAGAGTCGGCTTCGAGGAGAAACGACGGCTGGCCTTGGCCGTGCATGCTCGGATTGAACGACATCGGTCCGTGGGTTGCGAGCGTCTCTATTCGACGCTGAGGTGTGCTGCCGCCGCCTACACCAAACGCCTGCTGTTGACCGAAAGGTGCGCGAGATTGGTTGATCGTATAGAATGAATCGACAAGGTGACCACTGAATGCACTAGCCATATGCACCCTCCGTCTGCGAGATATACAAGACGAAGCTGAGATTTGGTGGTCGTGGTAGTGGAACAAGAGATAACTTGAGCAAAAGTTGAGTGGACAATGCGATCTCGGCACAGGGGCTAAATTACTATATGCGGGATTGAGTAGAATGGTCGTGACTGGTCGCAAATCAAGCCCGAGCTCGTCGTCTCGCACGACGTGCAGCGCCGCGTCCTCCTCGCTGTATACGACGCCAACGATACCGTAGGCGACAGGGAAGCGCGATGAAAGTTGTCGCGACATTTCATACTCCATCTTCGGTTCTTGCGTCCACAAAATGCTGCTTATCGGAAGACCCTGATCTCGAGTTTCTCGTCGTAGCTAAGCTCGATCGCATCGAGGTCTATTCCCTCCAGCTAGATGGCCATAAAATGGAGTGCAAAGTGGACATATGGGGACGGGTCGTTACCGTGAAGCCTCTACCCATCGATGTGCGTGCACGCCCTTGCATGTGCTAGACCTGTGCGAGACTCGAGCTGACGCGGCGTCCAGGGCTCGCCCCGATCGAATTTGGTCGTCCTGACCGACCATCCGGACCCCATGGTCTTCATATTGACCTACGATGCTGATGCACACACGCTATCTACCGCGAAATGCGTGTCGCTTCACGAACGCGCACCAGCTACCGCTGAATTTCTCACCGACGTCTTTGTGGACCCCGCAGGGACCCTTGCCGTGGTCAGCGTCTATAAAGGCAAACTCAAGGCCATCGTCTTCGAAGACGGAAAGTACGACAGCGACTTTGACCTATCGTACGTGCATTCGCTCCGTTTGCCCGCAGCACCCGCTCACGTTGTGCTGCAGAATCCCGGAGCTAAACCTCGTTTCTCTATCGTTTATCCACGACGCATCGGCAATCGCCATCTTGTCCGTCGACCAGCAGGGTCAGACGCAGCTCCTCGCGCGCGACATCGACATCGGCGACTTTGAGCTGTCACCGACTCCCTCGCTTGTCCTCGCGCCCACCTCTCTGTCCTCCAATACCTTTCCCCCGACAGACGCAGCCCCTTTCGTTGTCTCTGTTCCCTCGAAGGGCGTTCTTATCCTCGGCGGCCGTAAGATCCTGTATTACGAACTGGCCACCGAAAAGTGGCAGGAGAAGCACCGCGGGAAGGCTAAACGGGCAGAAAAGGCAAAGGCTGGCAAGGACCATGCTGAAGCTGCAAAGGCCCGGGAGAAGGAGCAGAAGAGAAAGAACAGGAAACGCAAACCAAAGGCGACGGTAGAATGGCCCTGGGCGGAGGTCACGGCGTTCGTCCGCGAATTGTCTCCTTCTGTGTATTGTCTGCTGACCAATTCACAGATGGTGCGCTGTCGAAGGCCACGGAACAAGATATCTCATTGGAGATGCATACGGGCGCCTCGCCATGCTGTCTCTAGATGCGCTAGACACCCGCGGGCTCGTCCTTATCCCTCTTGGCGAGGTATGGTTTCGATGCTGTTTCCTCGCGCCACCACTGACACATTGCCAACACATTGCCGCGTAGACATCCCCGGCCACGACACTTACATATCTAACCTCTCAAATCGTGTATGTAGGCTCACATTGGGGCGATTCCCAACTCATTCGTATTCACCCCACACCCATATCCCTGCTTGAGTCACCCACCCTCCCCATTGACTCTGACATAACAACCACGAATCCGTCTGCGTTCGTCCCCTCGTCTTCAAAAGGTAAGGGCAAGGCCGTTGGGGACGATGACGACGAAGACATGGATGCCGATGTGGACTCGGCGCCTTTAGGCGGTCTGATTATAGCGGGCAAGGGCAGCCACGTCGAAGTCGTTGAGACGTTCAAGAATATTGCCCCGATCTTGGATGCAGTCCAGGCTGATGTGGACGGTGCGGGGCACCCCGAGCTCGTAACGTGCTCTGGGGGACGCAACACGGGTACACTAAACGGCATCAAGAACGCCGCCGACTTTGTTGAGGAGGCGATTGTGAAGGATGTCGAAGACATCACTCGTATCTGGCCCATCCGCGCTTCCTACCAGTCTACGTGCGTGACCTTCGCAGGTGTGTTTCTCGTCACTGACCATGTCATAGGGTCGACACGCATGTCCTTGTATCTACGCTGCGCGAGTCGTACCTTCTACGCCTTGATGACGATCACGCTATTACGCGCGTCGCCCTCCCCGATACACATTCAACTATCGCCTTTTCCAATCTCATGCGCGTCGATCGGGGCAACCCGCCGAAGTATATTGACTCTGAGCGTGTCGTGCATGTCACCCCATATGCCGTCCACCTGTTGGAGCCCGACTTTGCACTCGGCGCGTACACAAAAGTCGGGGATGGATGGTCCCCCAAGGTAGTAGACTCTCCGGGCTGGAAAGAACGGGAGATTGTAGCGGCAGGCATCACTGCGACTCAGGTTGTGCTGGCGTTGACGGGGGCGCGGCTAGTCATTCTAGGCCTACATAATGACAAGTTTGTAGTTTCACAGTAAGTGCCTCCTTTCAGTACGTCTTTCTGATACCTAACATTGCTGTTCCAGATGGTGCGATACAGGAAGTATCCAAATGAACGCCACCGAAATATCCGCGATTTCCTGCACGCCATTCAACCCGAATGACTACTTCACTACCTCAATCGCCTTGTCATTCTGGGGGTGTAACATCGTCGAGATATTCTCCTTGGCGAACAAGCAAGGCAAGCTTGTTTCTGTGGCAAAATCACCTCCTCTTCCCGCGGTCGCGCGCTCTCTGCTCTTTTATGACTTCGCACATGACCGCACTAGCAAGAAGACGGTTTTCCGACCCTATTTACTCGCTGGCTGTGCAGACGGAAGCCTTGTCAGCTTTTCGTGGCACGGCAAGGAGCTCATAAATCAGGATACAGCTGCTCTGGGAGCGACGCCGTTGACACTAACTGCGACAAATGTCAACGGCGTCGATGCGGTGTTTGCGTGTGGAAGCAGGGCAGCTGTCTTTTTCTGGGACAAAGGCTTGAGGCACTCACCTGTCAGCGTCAAGGTAAGTGGCAATGTCTCTTCATACAGAATGGTTCCTGATTATGAGCGAAAAAGGATGCTATCGCTGCCGCTAAATTGACTCGTGATCCTGGCCTCGGGGACTCGCTGATATTGGCTACGGACAAGGGGCTGACCATTGGCAGGATAAGCGACCTGGAAAAAATGCACATTCGCTCGGTGAGTATATGCATTCTATTTTATGGTATCGCAATAAATTAACGTGAATATGATTGCAGGTCGGATTCGGTTATGATGTCCCGCAGCGAATCAAGTATTGCGAGGATTTGAAGGCTTTCGGAGTTGGGTTCATAAGAACGGAGCCCGTGCGTATAGGGGAACCTGAACGTCCGAATAGTTCGTTCAGCCTTGTGCATGGAACCAGTCTCACGCGTGAGTATAGTGTTTCAGTCCGTTTTACATATATACTCAGATGCCTACCCATTGTAGCGATGGCAAAGTATGGGTTTGAAGGAGGTCAAATACTGACCGCCCTGGAAGTCCTACCAGTGGAGGTGGATGGCCGATCGACCCCCTGTTTCTTCATTGGCACTGCCTATCCCACGGGCGAGCTTGAGACGAAAGAGGGTCGCATCCTTATGCTTGGTGCGGTCTCCAACGGATCCTCGCCCCCCAGTATCTCTCTCCTTCATTCCACCGATGCAAAGGGCTGCGTCTGGGCCTTGGCCATTGTGAACGGGATGCTCGCTGCCGCGATAAATAGCTCGGTAGGTTGGCGCATACCGAGCCCTTGATCGGATTTTGACTATGGGAATAGGTGCATTTATACAAGATCGCGACTGCCGATGGCGTGAAACTCCAGAGGGTTGGCTGCTGGGATCACAACTTCATCGTCAGAAGCTTGGTGTCGCGCGGGAACGTCTTGATTTTGGGAGACTGCATAAGCTCTGTGTCCGTCCTCAACGTCGTAGGGACGGAGCTACGGCTCATAGCGAAAGATTATGGTCCATTGTGGCCGGTATGTGTTGAGTCTTTCGACGACAACAGCATCATAGGCGCGAATGTGAGTCCACCCCACTTCTTGGGTGACCGGTTGACCACAGAATGTGCTACTAAAACTAGAAATCATAGGGCGATTGCAATCTTTTCTCGTTCTCTGCCCAGGTCACAGATGGCCGGACACATCTCATGCGAGATGGCAGCTATTATATCGCTGATGGTGTGAACAAGTTCATGGCTGGTTCGTACTACCCCTACCCCTACCCTGTCTTTTCTGAACCCGTATCCTTCAGGGACGTTGTCTTCCAAGGACAATGTCGCAGAAATCGCCATCGAGCCGAGGCAAATATTTTTCACCGCTGCAGGGCGCATCGGCATAGTAGCAGACATCGATCAAACGCTCTCCGTCAACCTCTCGGCCCTGCAGCGGAATATGGCGAGTGTCATCGTCGGTGCCGGTGGTGTCAACCACACAAGGTGAGTTTCTCCTTGTGCGACACCCTGGAGGCCCCGCTGACGGTACCCTGGCATCAGTTTCCGAGCACCCCGATCGACAAATGGGCAGAGTGAGGCTGCTTCGTTTGGTTTCCTGGACGGGGACTTCCTCGAACAGTTCCTGGCGCACGAGCCCTCGTCAGCCACTGCGGAAAGTATCATTGCGGGTAAGAAAGAAATACCTCTAGAGATGTCGTACGGTCAGATACAGAAGGTATTGGAGACACTGCAGAGCATGCATTGAGCAGATCTAGAGAATCAATTGTTGTATGTAGAGCAACCAGAACGTCACTGTATTATTAGCATGTGCCAACGAAAGAAACGACTTATTTCAATGACACTGGGCGCGGGCGAGAGGGTCACACTCGTCTCACATGGATTAGCAGCACCATACAAATCTCCTAGATAAAAAGATGAAACTTCAGGCCTCAGGAACCTCAACGTGTATGAATTACTCCAGTCCATCGTCCACCGGTCGCTCACTCTCCCCGTAATTCTTGAACGGATCCTTTCGCAGCGCCTCAGCCTCGGACGCCAAGGCAAGGCCCCTTGACCCTGCTTTCAACCTCATGACCGTGCCCGGTGATGTCGATCTCGACGGCGTGGTCGGGGAACCAGGAACCTAGCCGAATAATCAACACAAAAGAAACAAGATACAACGGCGGGACGTACCTCATCACGGAAGGGCGTAAACTTGGGCGTGGCAGGCGGTTCTGGGGCCGGCTCATCCCTGAATGGGACGACGGTGCTCTTCTTGGGCACCGGGGGCGGCGGCATGACGTCGCCGTCGCCTGGCTCGGGATCCCTGAACGGCACTATTCTTGACGCGCCGCCAGAGCCGGACGCCACCCTTTTCGCGCGGCCGGCCTGCCGTAGGGTCGTGCCGCCAAGCTTCTTCACCTCGGGGACGTTCTCCTTGACGCGCGTCTTGCGCGTGCCGATGTCGGCCCAGGGCGTCGCGGACGACTCGGCGTCCTGCGCCTCTGCGCCGAGCGGGTCCACGAATATCTGCAGGCGCGAGTTCGACTGCGGGATGGAGGGCGAGGGCGTGGCAGACGGGGGAGAGCGCGCGCCCTGCGAGGAGGAGGAGGAGGGCGGCGGTGTTGAGGAGGAGGTTGTGCCGAGGACGGCGCGACGCGTGGCTGCGGCTGTGGAAGCGGCGACGGGCGCGGGAGTAGGGAGCGGCGCGGACGACATCATGCGTTTCTGGAATTCACGATGGCGCGCTTGGAGACGCTCGGTGGGGAAGGCGTGCCGTGCGATGCCTAGTAGATATGCCTCGTCTGCAGCGGTTCGCCTGCGACGCGACGCGTGAGAACACATGTAGCTAATACGAGAGTTATTGGACATACCGTCCATTCCGCTCCAACGCGTCGGCGTATTCCTCGTACAGCAGCGCGTGGTCGGTGCCGATGTCGTTGGCGAGAAGGAACTTGTAGATGGTCACCGGTTTCTCGACGTAAGTTGCGTACAGCACCCACAGCTTGAGATACTTCAGATCGCTCCTCCATACGCCGCCTCTGTTGTCTTTGAGCACACGCGTGGCCTCTTCCAGCAACTCGAGGAGACCGGACTCTGCGCTGTGTCCCTGGGGATAGTTCTCGACCGTCCAGTAGACAAAGCGGCAGTACGCCTCGAGTGGGTCGTCTTCATCATCCTCTGACTCTAGCGCAGCTTGTACATCGCGCTGGTGCAGTGTTCGAGCGGCTTTGAGCTGGGCCTCGCGTTGTGCGTGCGGCGTGGAGAATACGGCGGCGACGGCTGTGACGCGCCTTCCTGACGCGAGCGGCTGCACGTTTTCTTTGGCAGCCTCTAGAACTTCAAAGTCGACGATTGGCGATGCGAAAACGTCGTCCTGCTCAGACATTGTGTGAGTATAGAGCGTCGTAAATGAAGGGTGAAAGTGAGAGGAAAGTTGCTTTTGCGGCGGCGACGCGACGCGGTCCGCGGTTGAAAGGCATTCTGTATATGGAAGATTAGCCCCTGTGCATACCTGCTCGCCGCTGCGGGCAACCGCGCTCGCGGTTCACCAGAAATCCTGCGGAACTGCGCTGCACTGAGTTCACGCTGTACAAATACTCGATTGACGCGATCTTTTCAGTAGCAGTTCAATATGTCTTTCAAGCCTGGTCTGATTTTCCCCGCCAACCCCAGCACTGCTAGGGGAGAGTCTACAAAGCTCAGCGCGAACAAGTCCAAGATCGCCTACGCAAATGGCAAGACGGTGATCGTGAGTGGCAACGCTATATCTGTATACAGACGAAGACTGACCGCCCCACTAGATCCGCGATATCAACGTGAGCCAAATAGCCAACGTATATACCTACTCGGGAGGCACAGTTAAATGGCTGTTCCTCAATAGAATCCTGCATTAGCAACTGCGTATGCAGGCCATGTTCAGAACGCGACAGTCGCTCGCATTTCTCCCTCTGGGTTCTATTGTGCGTCTGCGGATGCATCAGGGACTGGTAAGTCTATCCGCTGGAATGCCGGATGGGAGTGCTAACATCAGTCGTAGTCAGGGTGTGGGATACAGTTGGTGAAGACCAGACATTAAAGGGCGAGTACAAAGTAATCTCAGGGAAGATGTACGTGAGATCAGTCTTGTGGAATTGATATCTTTCTGATTCTGCAATGATCCACAGCAATGACCTTGAATGGGATGGTGAAAGTAAGAGGATATTGGCAGTGGGAAATGGCCGAGAGAAGTACAAATGCTCATACTGCCCTAGCGTTTGTCTTGATTGATATGGCTTAATAGGTTCGGGCACGCATTCATGATGGATACCGGTTCATCGACTGGCGAAATCAGCGGACACTCCAAGGTATGTCCCCACTGCCTGGTCATCATTTCCAACTTCTTACTACCACTCTTTGTAGGTTATTAATGCGGTCTCCATCCGGCACCAACGACCGTACAGAGCTGCCACTGCCGCAGACGATGGTCTGATCGTGTTTCATCAGGGTACGCCACTTCATTCGCCGTAAAGTGAAGATTCAAGCCACGACGTACCAGCCAGGCGCACCTTATAAATACGACAAGGTAAATTGCAGACCCCTCTCCCACACATTCAAATACTGAAGGCTGGTTCTAGACAATCAAGACGCACACGAACTTTGTGCAAGACGTTCGCTATGCTCCCTCTGGCGACGTATTTGCCAGCGTAGGCTCCGACTCGAAGATATTCATCTACGACGGAAAGACCGGTGACACCCTGGGTGAATTCACTGATAGCCCGCACAAGGGAACAATCGTAAGTGCACGATACTCTACTTGCAACAATGTGACTGATAACGTGCAACCCTAGTTCTCTTCCACCTGGAGCCCCGATAGCAAATCGCTCGCGACCTCTTCTGCCGACCGAACTGTGAAATTATGTACGCACACCGTCGACTCGAGGTAATTTGTGGTACTCACGATATTTCTTTGTCTAGGGGATGTAGAGACCCGCAAGGCCGTCACGACATGGACAGTTGGCACTGCCGTGAGCGACCAGCAAGTGGGGAACGTCTGGAGCGGCGCCGAAGACATCGTCTCTCTGTCTATATCCGGAGACCTAAACATCTTCGACAGAAGATCAGGCGACAAACCTGCTCGCATTATCAATGTACGTCGTATTTTGCTGTTGTATCCTCGGCAGACGCAGGTGGTCTCAAACCCTTCATCATAACAGGGTCCCCAGAAAGCTATCACCGCTGCGGTACCGTTGGATAAGGGAACATTCCTGGCCGGCACGGCTGATGGGCGCGTTCTGTCATTCACAGCGGCCACTGGAGAGGCATCCACCCTAGGGGGGGAATCACACTCGAACCTGGTATCTGGGCTTGCTTCCCTCTCCGGGAAAGCGTTCTCTGTTGGGTTCGATGACCGTATCCGAGAGATTGACGGTTCCGCTTTCACGTGAGTGTTCTCTCAGTGAGTACTCTTGAGATGGCATTAACGGTTCGAACCCAGCCCGGCATCCGTCTCGGCAAAATCCCAACCGAAATCGATTGCGGTGTCTGCGGATGAGACGGTGTTCGTCGCAGAGGCGGCATCCGTTGAGGCTGTCAGGTCCAACCAGTCTGTATTCGAACTACGCCCCAAATTCTCCCCGAGCTCGGTTGCAGCTACTGGATCCTTAGTCGCAGTGGGCGGAGAGGTAAGTAAGTGAAAGAGTCGCTCAGACGTGCCGCTGACGGGTAGTTGCCCAGGATAACAAAGTCCATCTTTACAAATGGGACGGGAAATCTCTCCAAGAGAGCAGTGTTTTGGAGGGTAATAAAGGTGTGGTCAGCGCGTTGGCGTTTTCTCCCGATGGCAGCTATCTAGCTTCTGGAGATGTGAGTGCTATGAGCCAAAAAACGCATGCGTGTAAGTCAGGTTGCTCACGACAATTTCCTAGTCGAGTGGGCGGATAGTCCTGTTTGACGCTAAAGAGCTCAAGGTGCGCTTTTCTTCAAATGTCAATGAGTCTTTCTTCAGCTAGCTCACACCACCTTTTTCAATCGCAGCCCATCACCTCGCGCTGGTCCTTCCACTCCGCGCGCATCAACTCCCTGCATTTCACACCCGACTCGCAGCACTGTGCGTCGGGCTCCCTGGACACGCACGTCTACATCTGGAGCATCCAGAAGCCGCTAAAGAACATCGCGATCAAGAACGCGGGGCCTGGCGGCGTGAACTCTGTTCTGTGGCTTGAGAGCACCGGCCAGAGCGGGCAGCTTGTGAGCGCGGGCGCGGATGGCTGCGTACGTGCTTGGGAGGTTAAATTCCACGTCTGAATGCCCGGGCGAAGCATGTACACATACCCAACTATGAGTCATTGTATGCTACTTACGAACTGTATTGTTGCAGAGGGGGGGATTGAGGAGTGGCAGAAAAAATCAGAAGCTGGTTCACATTCAAAACAGAGTTATAGTAGATATACGATTTTGGACAACGGCGTAAAGTATGAGCGAAGAGTGGAGGACAGAACGGCAGGGCAGGGCAATAGATAAATGTACAGTATGATCAAGATGGACGGGCCTATACCATGTCTACATCACCTGCCGTCGCGGCAGGAGGAGCGACAGTAGTGGTAGGGGCCGCAGCGGGTTCATCACCCATGAACGCCTCCAGTTCTTTATCCAGATCCTCCGCCGTCTGCGGTTTTTTTGGTGCGCGACGTCCTCCTGCCCCTGCACCTGCTGCTGCGCCTCCGCGCTGTTTCGTACGGATCGGTCCTGGCCCGGATACTGCGCGTCGGTTGGCACTGGCGAAGGAGTCAGATGATTGTGCAACCAATATATACATGATACCTACGTCGATGGGCCTGTAGGAGTGGGCTTGGTCTTGCTCTGAGGCCCATCGCGGCTTAGGCGATCGAGCAGAGGTGGTTTTTGTATTCTTGCCAAAAGAGAATCGGAATCGCTAGCGCGACGAGTATTTCTGACGGCAGGCGGCAGCGAGGTGTCGTATGCGATGCTCATCGGTTGTCCTGATCAGAGCAAATATATTAGAATCGCGCAGGAATGCGAGACGCGGGAAGGCGAATGCAATGCGTTTACCCTTAGCAAGGATCCCATCGAACTGCTTCTTGGCTCTTGTTGCCTCTCCAGGCGTCTCGAAGGATATCGTTGCGATGCCAGTCGAGCGGCCACTGCGGTCGTACTTTATTGCGAATCGAAAGTGGGTCGGGATGGGTTCTTTCAGGTGGACTGCGTGCATTCGGAGGTTCGTACCCTGATTGAAGGCTCGCATATGAGCGTCCCTATCTGTCCAAATATGGACTACAAGCAATGTCCACGACCAGTCAGTATGCAGCATAATATGACGAGAAGATACCAGCCACGCACAGCAAGGTCTTTCGTATCGACTTCATAATGCAAGTTTGAGACGATAAGTCTGGCGTTGGTAGCGGCTGATGGCCTGTCGGCTTTGGGTGCAGAGGGCGCCTTGTCGTGTAGCCACATGCCGTTCGCGACGTCCTTTGAACGAGGCGCAGGTCGCTAAAGGAGAACATGTTGGATTGAGTCGTTGAAACAGTGCTATCCACGTTGGTGCATGCTCACGCTGTACGGCTTGCGGCCTCGGTCTGATCTCAGTGAAGACATAGCAGTTGGTATGGAAGATGTAAAGCAAAGCAAGCTACAGCAGGGAACAGCGAGAGCTTTGAGCAGAATTTGGGCGTTGAAGTCGAAGGTGATGGTCCAGTTAAAGCACGCACTTCGCTGCAAAGACGGTGCGGAAAACAGCGGGCGGGGCTCGAAGCGGAGTCTGCGCGATGTGGCGCGTCTTTGCACACTGGGTGCGCGCAGGGTGCGCGTACCAAGTATGTACCAAGGTCCAATATCACTACCAAGACCCATGTACTAAAGGCGTTTTCCCTTCCCTTTCGTATCCGAGGCAATTCCCTTTGAAAGTATTCGGAGGAAATGCTTGCAGCCTTTTCATGCAGACATGGAAAAACGGCAACTGTCGCAAACGGATGTGCAAATGATGTCGTCAACTTAAGGCACCAATGTAAGTACTTAAACTTGAACTCAAATATCTATACTAATTTTAGGATTGACATCCAACCATGAGCACCAAATTGACGACCCATTTGGTGCACTCGTCCAGGGAAGCATACACAGCTGCCGTCGAGCACCCGTTCCTCACCGCTTCAGGCACCAGCCGCCTCCCGAAGGGCAGTCTCGACCAATGGCTCTCCCAGGACAGGATCTACGCTGCCCACGCATACCCCCAGTTCATCGGCCGCCTCATATCGCGCATACCGTTCTCCTCGGCGGACCCGATCAGCTCCGCGGCCGAGCTGCAGAACCAGCGCGTCCTGAAGATCCTGACGTACGCGCTGGCAAACGTCGTGCGCGAGGCCGCGTTCTTCATCGACCTCGCGGAGAAGCACGCGCTCCGTCTGGATGGGTGGGGCGAGCGCGCGGAGACCAAGGCGTATGTTGCAGAGATGGAGAGGTTTTCCAGGTCCGCGTCCTTTGAGGAGGGGCTGGTATTCCTGTGGGCGATGGAACAGGTGAGCGCTGTGTCGATCCTACTTGCAACTCTGCGGACACACTTACTCATTCGCATTGTATTTAAGGTCTATCTCGACGCGTGGACGTACGTGGGCAAGGTGCGAAGCGCTCACGCTGACGCACTCTCCGCGGATGCTCCGAACGCTGCTGCCGTAGCCGAACTCGTAGACAACTGGACAAACTCCGAATTCCACGAATTCGTGGCCGATCTTGCCAACCTTGTCGACGATCGCGGGATAGAGCCCGGGAGCGAGAGGTGGGCGAAAGCCGAGAAAGTATGGGCTACAGTGCTGGACATTGAAAAAGGTTTTTGGCCGCCCGTTGAGGGTGCCTGAGACCGGACTTTGGGGGTACGAGGGTCCGGAAAAACAAGCTGGCAGGGTTAGTGTAGTATTGTATGAGCCAAGTACTTACGTAGGTATGCTTTGTATTTTACATATTTGTGCGAATGATTTTGAAGGAGGGAAAGAAGGAAAGGATCAGACACACGCATAGCAAATTCTACCCACTTTATCCTTGGGCACCCTCGGACGCGACGGCGGCGGGGGACCCGACCAGTTTTTCGTGCAGTGCATCTGTTGGTACCAAAGCTGTCTCCGGAGTTGGACCCGCCAAAAGCGTGTTATCGGTTTGCGGGTCAGCATGCGAGGTCTCCATGCTTTGCTGCGGTAGATCGAGCTGCAACGCGTTCATCGAACTGTCACCGCCATCCTCACCCCCGGGGTGCGTAGAACCATCAGGTGAGACCTGAAAAGTAGCGAGAGAATGAGCTTTCCTCGCTGGGAAAAGGCGAATAGGGATAGGTCTACGTACCTTGGTCTTTGCGTCGACTTTCGTCTTCGACATTCAGAATTGGTCAAATGATCTTTCTGAATGCTTGAGCACGAGTACACCCTCACCTTGGACTTTGCTTTCGCATCCTTCTTCCTTCCGTAAATGCCGAGGTTGGCGAGCCTGGTTTTCGCGGCTTTGGAGCGCTTCGGCATGGAGGGCGAACTTGGTGGGGCCTTGCAATGAGTCTCTCGCCTCTAGTCTACGAGCGTGTGCGTAGCTGAGGGTAATGACAGATTGAAATGACAAGGAAGGAGGCGGAGCCTCTGTACAAAACATGTCGACCGGGAGCAACTCCGCGGAGTTTAGGCTGCACACAAACTTTTCAAACCACGACACGACGGTCACCACCACCTCGACAAACCAAGCGAGTATCTAGAGGTATCTAGCTGTTCCCCTATGTTCTTCGATAATTCTGCCTTGATCTATGATGGCCATTTTCTAAAGGCGCTGTCCTGTCCTTTCAACGCAGGTTTGGGGGCTGGAGCAGTCCGATGTGCTTGGCCGGCCCGCCCATGCCGATCGTGCTGTTTATCAAATGGCGGACCCGAACACGGAATCAATCCTGTGGCCATCGTCCTGAGGCCTGAGGCTTCCAGTTCCATTTAATCCTAGGCTGTAGCAGGACAAGAGCAGGATGCGCGGCGCAGGCATGCTTCTCTACACGTTTAGCACCATCTTGTGGTCCATCGTCTCCGCCAGGTCTTTGCCACAGGCTGTGTTATCTGCCAACACCACTACGCAGACGGACAATTCGAATCTAATATTCGCGTCATTGCACTCTCTTCTACGCTCCTGGTCGCAGGCGTTCGCGGATAAAGGCCACGCGGTGGTGCCAGCGACTATCCGACCGGGGACGCTGTTGTATCACACCGGTTTAGCGGATGCGGGTCCACCTACCAAGGGATTCGAGTGGTTTGCGTGCGTGCCAGTTCTGCCTCGACCGTACTCTCGCTAACTTGTTGGCCCTCGGCAGGTTTGATGCAGAGCATAGCTATATATTCTCGTGGATGGAGCGTGCTTTAGAGACCCAGTAAGTCGGTATGCGGACCCGTCTTGCAGATGTGAACGCCCATGGGACGCCTACAGTACAATGTGGACATTCACCGCCACGCGCCCTCTCCGCGTACTATACTTCGACGGGTTCTCTGCAGCGAAATCCAATGGCGGCACCCTCGACTTGCAAGATGTCATCGCGTACGGCGACGCGAACAAGGGGCCCGGCGGCTGGCTGGATATTGGGCGCGCGAAGGGACTTTGTGAGTGGGCCAAACAATACGGCATCGAAGGGTTTGTGCGCGAAGAAGCGACATTCGAGCTCCTTTGGTGCGATTTCCGGGAGGGCGTCGCGACCGTCGCTGCAACCAATGTGTCCTATGCCTCGCCCCAAGATTTTCCTTTAGATCACGCCGGCGTACAAGGTCCTATAGAGATGGAATTGGCAGACACGCCACGGAATGAATACCGCGGCCAGGCCAAGTGGTCCATGTACCACGCGGCGAGCTGGCACCATACAGTCCCGGAGAAGCGTGTCATCCCGCATCCCGAACACCTCGTCTCGTTCTACTCACCGGTCTATACATCCCTAGCCGCGAACAACGCCCTCCCGCGGCGCAAGCACCGTCTGCTCGACCTCTCGCGCGAGGACATCGCCACATGGCATGCCGAGCTTGGACAGGCGTTCGGCGACTGGAATGCGGGGCGCAGCAGCGGCGCAGACTGGAGCGCAATCGCACAGGCGGTGGTCGACCGTTATGGCGACCGGCTCGCAGAGATGCGGCACGTTCTTGAGGAGGGCGCGACGCCAGGGGCCAATGCGACCGCGCTCGTCTCGCGCGTACGGCTAATCGCATTCGCGCTGGCTATGCCCTACGTGGATGCACCCACAGTCCTCGTCGACACGGCTCGCACGGTCGAATCGCTCGCAAAGGCGAACTATAAATGCACTTATGCGTTTACCGGCCATTTCGGTGGGTTGCAGCTGACGCCGCAGGAGCGGGGTCTGAAGCATGCAGTCGAAGGTGTGCTGGATAGGCTCTGTGGATTTGCGACGGGCGTGTTAGGCAATGCGCTCGACATCCTCAGTGCCGGGGACGCGGTGGACGCGAATACTGCGATTTCCCGCTGGCGCAGTGATCTCGAGGTGCTGATGGCGTGGCTCGGATGGGCCATGTGGGAGCGCTGCGACCCGTCGTGCGCATGGGATGTACGTTTTTCTTTGCCGATCGCCGTCCTATTTTCTCGTTAACCGTCGCGTGTTTTGCTGTGCAGGAGCAATGCTACATACCGATGTGGCCGCTCGTCAAGCATATGGACCCTCTCAGGCTGTCCCTCAATGGAGACACGCGGCTGTCTCATCTATACCGCCGGTCTTCGATGTCCAGTCGTGGTTTCGACCATGGCTTGGATACAATTCCCGACGACGAGGATTTGGTTCCGCGATGCTTGCGTATGAGCGAGTTTCCTTGATTTATCTTATGGGCAATGTTCATCATAGATGTGACGGTCTTCATTTATCTGGAAGTCGATCCTGCGGAGGAGTTTCCCCTAGGATGTAAACGTATACATCCTGTCCCCTAGTCTACGAGTGTGCGCGTAGCTGAGGATTTTTGAATGAAATGACGAGGAAACTCGAGGCAGAGTGTGTTGACAGTGATCATGAGTATAGTAATACGTATACTGTTCAAGCACGCTTCATCCTCTCTGACCACCACGGTCACCACCTCTATCGACAAACGAGTAAGTATCTATGCTATTCCTGTTTTCCTCAATGCTCTTGCCTTACTACACTATATGGTCATTTTCTACAGGCGACTTCCTGGCACCTTGAACGCGTCTGCAGCAGCAGGATGTCGGCCCGCGGCCTGCCGAGGCTGTGTCATGACAGGCCCACTATGATACGCTCCCACTGTGATCAACACCGCCGCAGTCATTCACTACCATAGTCCTGCCAGAGCCATTATTGCTCCATAGGATAATGCGGGACGAGTGCAGGATGCATGGAGGAGTCATGCTGTTCCTTCTCTACTCGTTTTGTGCCATAACGGGTTCCATCGTTGCCGCGAGGTCATTGCCGCAAGTTGTGTTATCCACCAACACCACTACGCAGACGGACAACTCGAATTTGATTTTCGCGTCTTTACACTCTCTGCTACGCTCCTGGTCTCAGGCGTTCGCGGATAAAGGGCATGCGGTGGTACCAGCGACTATCCGACCTGGGACGCTGTTGTATCACACTGGCTCGGGTGACTCGGGCCCACCTACCTCGGGGTTTGAGTGGTTCGCGTACGTCCCCATCCCGTGCACCGAACATCATCCAGCTAAGACCCATTCGCTCGTGGTAGCTTAGATGCCGAGCATAGCTTTATATTTTCGTGGAAGCGCCACCAGTAAGTCGACATTCACTCCTACCTGTGTTCCCTACACCAAACCCGTCGAACAGAACGTTGTGGACTTACACGGCTACGCGCCCCCTCCGCGTGCTCTACTTCGACGGGTTTTCTGCCGCTAAAACTGACGATGGCACCCAAGATGTGCAGGACGTCCTCGCGTACGGCGACGCGAACAAAGGACCGGGCGGCATGGCAGACTACGCGCGCGCCAAGATTCTCTGCGCATGGGCGAAGGAACATAGCATCGACGGATTCGTGCGCGAGGAGGCGACATTTGAGGTCCTCTGGTGCGACTTTGCGCAAGGCGTCAGTGTCGTCGGGGCCACCAACGTCTCCTACGCTCTGCGCGACACGGAACACGGCGAGCCGCCGTGGAATGACTACGTCGCACAGGCTGGGTGGTCCATGTACCATGCCGCAAGCTGGCACCATACGGTCCCTGAAGCGCGTGTCATCCCGCATCCCGAGCACCTCGTCTCGTTCTACTCACCTGCGTACACATCCCTTGCCGCGAGCAACGCGCTCCCGCGGCGAAAGCACCGTCTGCTCGACCTCTCACAAGAGGACATCGTTGCATGGCGCACGGAGCTCGAGCAGGCCCTTGACGACTGGAATGCGGGGCGCAGTAGCGGCGTAGACTGGAGTGCAATTGCACAGGCGGTGGTGGACCGCTACGGTGACCGGCTCGCGGAGATGCGGCACGTTCTCGAGGAGGGCGCGCCGCCAGGTGCGAATGCGACTGCGCTCGTCTCGCGCGTACGGCTAGTCGCGTTCGCGCTCGTCATGCCCTACGTGGATGCACCCACAGTCCTTGTCGACGCGGCCCGCACGGCTGAGTCGCTCGCAAAGGCGAATCATAAGTGCACTCACGCGTTCACTGGCCATTTCGGTGGGTTGCAGCTGACGCTGCAGGAGCAGGGTCTTAAGTATGCTGTCGAAGGCGTGCTGGATAGGCTCTGTGGATTCGCGACGGGCGTGTTGGGCAATGCGCTCGACATCCTCAGTGCCGGGGACGCCGTGGACGCGAGTACGGCGATCTCCCACTGGCGCAGTGATCTGGAGGAGCTGATAGCATGGCTCGGATGGGCTATGTGGGAGCGCTGCGACCCGTCGTGCGCATGGGATGTACGTTTTCCTGTGCCGATCGCCGTCCGTTCTGTTGTTAACCGTCGCGTGTCTTGCTTTGCAGGAGCAATGCTACATACCGATGTGGCCGCTCGTCAAGCATATGGACCCTCCGTCCGTCAATGGGGATCCACGGCCGTCTCGGTTACACCGCCGCTCCTCGATATCCCGTCAGGGTTTCGACCATGATCCGGATATGACTCCCGACGAAGATTTGGTGCCGCGATGCTTGCGTCTCAGCGAGTTTCCTTGATTTATTTTATGGGCAATGTTCATCGTAGATGCGACGGTCTTTATTTATCTGGAAGTCAATCCTGCGGAGGAGTTCTCACTAGTATGTACCTGCATATTCACAAACCTATACGCGTACGCCAACGACACTCGTTGGTCTCAAGTACACTTAGAGTCACGCCTTTACGACTGGCGACAGCAATGAACGTAGAGCTCACGATGCAGCGTGTATACACAGCATCAGTGCGCGTTGTCCAATCGATTATTATGTGTATACAGGGAGGCTCAATGGCTGAGCAAGGGCGAAACAGCTTGAGATTTTCTATCGATAACTGTCTAGCTATGGCGCCGATGCGTTTCGGTGGCTGACGTCGACGAAGTCGCGTGCGCGCGCGTCGCGGTTCGGAAACCGTTCTTGCTCTTGACCACCATCTTCCTCGTATTCCTCCCCTCCTGCTTTGGTTCTAACGCGTTATCTCTTTTCTCTACTACTGATGCTATGACCTCAATACGGACTATCGGGAACGAACTGACGAGCACACCAGTTCGATTGTCGCCCAAGCGGCGGAAGACCAGTCCTTCATCAACGGACGCGAAAATGGTCCAACCACAACTCCAGTCCTCCGACGCCGACATATGGAAGTGGACTCTAACGAATGAAGCGACTGCACCTTGCTTTGTGGAAGACGTGTTTGCAATGCAAGACAACGCCCGCAAAGGTACGTTTCAGGTAGCCACCGCGGAAGTGAACATGCATTGAACCGCGAACTTCTGTCCTTCCAGATGGTGATTTCTTCTGGCTTAAGAGTGTACCCTGCAGGAATGTGAAACTGGTTGGAATGGTCGTAGGTGTTGCCGAATGGGAAAAGCGTATCGTTTACAGCAGTAAGCAGATTACTCTACTTCAGACCAATACAATTGAACCCAACGCGACAATGACTGCTGCAAGTTGACGACGGAACAGGTGTGATTGACTGCTTTCAGCGCCATCAAGTACCCCCGCCATCACCCAAGAAAGCGCGGCCTACGAAAGAGAAGACGGCCGCGGCATGTCATGAGCCACCTGTTTTGCCCGTACCACTCGCAGCTGTGGGCGATTCCGTCCGCATCGTTGGAAAGGTTACAAGATGGCACGACTCAAAGCAAATCGCCGTGGAACACATAGGTTCGTCCTCTGGCAACTAGTTGCCGTTGGTCTGCCTCGGGCGACCGGTACTTTGAGAACAAGTCGCCTGATGCTTAACTTAGAAATATGTCAATCTCTCAACGAGGAACCTTTGCACTGGCGAACGGTGCTCGCCCTGCATGAGAGTTCTTATTCCCGCCCAGGCCCGTTTGTTGTTCCCTCACATTCAGCAGTCCTGGATGCCCCACACTCTAGCACGGTGCCCGGTACCCGCAATGTCGCAGAACCATCTAGTCCTACAGCACGGCAGAGAGATTTACCTCCTACCGCTTCTGCATCATCTACACCGTCTGCATCATCTTCAGCAGCATCCAGCCCGTCCAAGCCTATCCGCAACGTGCGTCCGTTTCGCTCCTCATCCATTTATGCTACTCATCTATCGCCGGTGGATGTTATTCTGCGAGATAGTCACCGCCCAAGCTACGGCATCCCTCACGCCTACATTCCCGTGACCTGACTGCAAACACATTCCGAATATACGTCAAGCATTACATGGACAATGCTCCCTCCGATTTCTATCACGACGCTGACTCCGATGTCGAATCTGACGACCATATTTCCTATTCATTGTCTCGCGCCCCCCTCACGCCGACCAAATCTAATTCTCGCCAGTCACAGGCGCTCACGCAGCACGAGCCCAACATCCAGACACCTCGACCCTCTCGAAATACTCCCAATCTCGACCAGACCCCACGAGCTTCCAAAGCTCCAACGCCGCCCTCTACAAATCGAAATTGCCTGCGCGGGTTTACCTTGTCTTATCTTCGCCGCGTACCTGAGCTCGCGGATATGGCCCGGCGTGTTGTGAAAGCAGAAGCTAAACGGCGCGCTCGGGATGAGCGGAAACGTGCCCCGACCCAAGATAAATCTATGCGGTCGAAAGTCGAGCTTCCGCCAAGTGCAATGGCCCAGAAAATGAAGAGGCTGTTCTCCTCGGTAATCGTGAAGCTGTACGAGGAAGGCAGCATCGTCATCTGGGACGGGCCCGCGCGGCGATGGGCCGTGGAGGAGGCCAGCGCACTATGGAAAACCAACTCGAGCACCGTCAGCGCTGATAGCACCATCTTCTCTGCCGCTGGCGTCTCCCGGGATGAAGACGACTCGGACTTGATTGCCGGCTACCTCTCGGATCCGCAGCCTGGCGAGGAGTCCTACATCCCCTTGACGCCGGCGTACCTCAGCTCGCACGTCGAATCTGCGATAACTGCTATGATATCCAGGGCGGAGCGTGCTGCATCGGCGTCCACGAGCAGGAAGTATGCAGCTGCGCCGCCACCGGGGCCGACGAAGGACGAGATTACACAGTACATGCGCAGGACGGACGAACGGTGGGCGCGGGTCGGGGAATGGGCAGTTGGGGATGCTTTGGAGGCTCTGCGGAAAGTTGGGAGGGTATGGTGCATCGCGGGTGGAAGATGGGAGCTATGTAGTTGAAGAATGTACCTCAGCCCTCATTAATCATTTATATATGCTGTCAGACTCTAGCAGCGTGAGTTGGTTTGTGGAATTTGAGCTCGAAGAACTGTAGTGTATGTTTTAGCCCCTATCCACGAACACTGGAGGTCGCGCGCAGGACTTTGAAATTTCTCAAGTCGCGACGCGTTGGCCCAGCTTGCCATGTCCATCCATCATCTCTGTTCACACAGGAACGCTCTCTGGACTTTACGATGCCATGGGATACGCCATGTACGACGAATACAGACTCAGAACTCACAAGAGCCTTTCAAAATCTTGTTCTTTGGCTCGGATGTGATGTCGTGTCATGTCTTCGAGGAGCTCTTTGCCGCGCGCGGTTCGTCCAAATCTCTCCTCTGGCGCTGAACCACATAATTGAATACATTAATCAGATGTTTGGCAAAGTGTCTCAATAGGCACATTGCCAGATATTAAGCCTCGTAGACGCGGAGACACGCTTCATGTATGTGAGTACATTTGCCCTCTCTAATTTCTCTCTCATCACCATTGCTTATAGGTATCTTGAAAACTTGCTAGCACCATTGAGACTGCTCGGGGAGTCCCTCGACATACCTGTACACCTTGTCCCCCCTACGAAATCGGCTTTCAGGCAATGGCAGGTACTGACAGCCGAAGACACTTGCTCAAAATCCATTCTAAAGCCATATATTTTGTAGCCCCCGGAGCCATTTCAATCGACATATTCACCTACGCATGTCATTGTTACTGCTTCCTTTGGACGCATGATATTCGACCCTCTACTCAAACTATTCCACCCGTCACGCCGGTTTAACGTGCATCCCTCCCTGCTGCCCGACTTTCGGGGCGCCGCGCCCATACAGCACGCCATAATGCGTGGAGACGCGGAGACAGGAGTCTGCGTCATCGACATAAATGAGCGAAAGATGGGCGTCGACACTGGCGATATCTACGCGCAGACACGTATCGTGAGCCAAATACCAGCTGTGATCTGTATGTTTCTCATGCACGCATTCCTTTCAGCCTATTTCAGATGATATTGCATATCCTGAGCTACAGACAGTGTTGGCGCGAGAAGGAGGTAGACTGCTTGCGTCTGTTCTCCGTGATACTTTATCGGGTGTAGTAAGTCGGAATATGTGTTCAGTGGTCTGAAATGCTGACAGACAATGTGTCAGGCCCAGAAAGTACCGCAAAAGCGCGATCCAGAGGCGCCGCTCGCGCCAATGATCAACGATCATCACAGTATCGTGGATTTCCTCACCATGTCCGCCCATGAAATCGTACGGCGGCATCGTGCAATATCTCACCAGGTAAGCCGCCTCTTGGATGCACGAGCCCGCCACTGAAACTGGGTCATAGCGGCCGCTCAAAACGTATCTACCCAACTACAAAAACCTCCAACTCCATTCCCCGGTAGTCTACACTGCGCAGGAAGCTTCTCTCATCTCCGACCTTCCCCTCCACGTCCTCAACAGGGTAGGTGTAGCTGCCTACTGTCATGGTGCATCCGGCCTTTTGATTCGCTGCGCCTCCGACACCGTCCTTCGTGTCCCCGAGGTCAAAGAGGAGGGCCGGAATCGGATTTCAGCGAGAGAGTGGTGGAATGGTGTGCGCCCGGAGCTGGCGGTCGATGGAAATAGGGACCAGGGCGTCGCGTTTTTGCCGAAGGAGAAGGTTTGGGACCGGACTGGCTTCCTGCGAAATGGCGACGCCTTTGAGAAGAATCAGTTCCTGGAGAGGGTGGAGGCACGCGACCGGGCGGCAGGCCTTTGAAAGCACTGCACACTTTCACATTTTTACAATCCACATCATACAACAGAGCAGAGCATTAATCACAACTACAGCCATCCCGCGACGGCCTCCTTCACCTTCTCGTCCGATATCCTAGCTGCTTCAGCCAGCGCCTCCCCGCCCCGCGCCGACGCCATCATCGAGCTCGGAAGATCGAAAACAATCTCCGTCGTCCCGCTGTCGATCTCTATGACCAGAAAGTCCAGAGGTGCGTGAAGGCACGCCGCGACGTCTTGCCGCATTATGCGCGCGAGCGCGAATGGGTTGCCCATCACGAATTTGTGTATCCGCGGTGCGGCGGGTTTGAGTATTCTGTACCTGGATGTGCGGTGCACTGACTGAGTATCTTGGGGATGAGGTATTAAGTCACGCGATGTACCATTTGCCGTGGTCATATTCTGTGATGAGAAATAATCCACTGCGCGGTGTGCCCCCCTCCACGACCGACATGAAGGACTCGCCGGTGTGAACAGACGTTCGGATGCTGGCGATGACCTCGTCGAACGGTTTCGAGGTTGTGTATGTGCATCGCTGGCCGGTGTAGATCTCGACTCGAGGCATCGTACTTTGTTCTGTGAGTCTAAATTTTATGAATCAGAAAATTCAGAAAGATTGTGTCGAAGGGCGAGTGACCTCGGGGATGCTATCTATAAGATGACCGACCTGCGGCGTAGGCAAACGTTTCGATCGGCAACACTGACAAAAGCAGGAAAGTCTAGTTCGACTAGTGCTTGTGCGCTGATTATGTTCGCAAGTCCAGACTATGTAGGATACAACAAGTTGCTATTATATTCATGGACACAATTTCGTACGAGACAATCTAGTGACATCGTCAGTATCATTCTAGCACGTCAAAGGTCAAAAAACCGCATACCTAAAGCGCAATCCAACTCTCAACCGCCTCCTGGAATTTCGCGTCCAGCTTCTTGCTCTCTCTATGCAACGCCTCGCCGCCTATCGCGGATGCCATGGTCGCACTCGGCAAGTCGAAGATCACCTTCGTGCCGACGTACTTCCCTTTATCGTCGACAACCTCCTGCAGCAAAAAGTCCCAGGGCGCGTGCAGAGTTGCGGCGTAGTCGTACTGCGCCATGTTCTTCAGCACGGTCGGACTTCCGATGATGAATTTATGCAGCTTCGGGCAACCGGGACAATACGCGTTAAGCCTGCACAATAAGTTAAATTCAGCACGGTTTCGATGTTACCGAGGAGTATGTGTTTTTGGTTACTCACCAATCAGCGTGGTTAATCTCCGTGAACAAGAAGAGCCCCGTGGGCCTCTCCGTTTTGCTCGCGGCCTCGCTGATGCGCTGCTCGAACTCCTCCGAGGTGGATGCGCCGATGCCGCTCTTCATGTGAGCAGGGCTGACGGGCATCTGTGCAGTAGTGGCCCGGATGGACTCGACAATACTGTCAAACGGCTTCCTGGTGGTGTACGTGCACCGCTGGCCTCGCCATTCCCCGATGTATGGGCCCGGCGCGTCGAAGGAGACAGAGTTGGATGTGGTGGTGGTCCTGCGTGCATTGCCAGTGCTTGAGTGTGAGCACTAGTAGAGTGTGTAGGAGACAGGACGTACATTTTAATTTGGAGATGATTTCAGATGTATTGAATTGGGTATGTCCTCGTCTCGAGGCGCTGCTTATATAGCCGCAGCCCATCCTATATCAGACCATGCAGTAACAAGCTGAGTTGTCGATCGTCGTCACCGACTGACGCAAAGCAGGGCGGTGGACGTCGATGGTCATACTTGTCTCCATGACCAGGAGTTGTCGCTGTCCCGCTGGACCCCAGTATGGAGGACAGATGGGAAGCGGAAGCAACACACGGAACGCCGTGGCCCTTCTTATTATTGTGGCGTCATGGTGCGGGAACCACAGGACTCCGAGATCTTGTTCAGCCCGTGTGGCCCGTGCCTCTGCGTACGAAGAGAGGACCACTCCACGACTGTCTCAGTTCTGCGTCAGACTCTTCGTCATCGTAATGCTTCGGTGTGGATGACAGACAGGAATGAAAAGCAGACCTGATCCTGCAAATTGCCTGCATTGTCGTGGATTAAGAAACAAGAGCACGCTTATGGATGAAATGTATCGTTTGCCGCAGGAATATCCAGGTTGTCATCATGGCGGTCAAGAGCATGGTGGGCGGTGGTGGAGGTGGCGCCATTTGCTTAGTCTTGTTTGGCAACGTCCTTCGAATGGCTACCAACCGCCTCGCTATATTGGGCGTACTGCCCCTGACAAGGCAGGGTCAACTTGAAGTCACTACTGTCAAGCCGCACGCAGTAAGTCACGAACACTGAGCGTGTATGACATCAGCTCAAAATAAACGATTGCTTTGTTTTGTGCAGGTGATATGTAATTTTTTGGTGGGTAATTATATGTTACAGGTGGGTATACGACGCTCTGCTCCTCGCTATGCCTACACCGGTGCCCAAGGTAAGTATGCAGCCCAATTCCGCTTTTATAATATATGTAAGTATACTTCTCCGCGCATCCCTCTAGATGCACAACAAACCCCTCCCCGAACGAAGATTGAAAAGTCCTACACCGCAAAGTCGAAAGCACAACACAGCGCACGAAATCAAAATGGCGGCTTGTACTCCTCGACCTCGGAGCTCTTGTCGGACTCGTGGTATGCCTCGAGGTCCTTCACGCGTCGCGCGTCGTACGGGCTGTCGGGCTCGGGCTCCGCGTGCGTGAACGTCTCCATCTGCACGTGCACGCCCGTCTTCGTCGCGGGCACCGTGCCGCGCGCGATGCCCGTGCGCACGACCGCGTCTGTTGCGGAGCTGGACTTGGTGCTGCAAAGTGCAATGTGGTCAGCGCCGCGCGTGGAGGTGGAATGTGTGGGGCGATACGTACTAAATTTCTGGGTTGTGTGTGAAGTTTGTGAGGCGGCGGACGACTCGCGATGCGACGATCTGCGTGGGGTGAGAGCGTTAGCGTGCGAGCAGGGGTAGATAAGGTGGGCACGCACTGTTGATGCGACAACGGCGGGGACGTTGAAGATGACGCTCATGACCGAGTTCATATTTAATAGCATGAACACCGTCGCGAGGAAGTTGGACAGGAACCTGGAATACGAACACATGAGCACCTCTGCACGAGGAGGAAAGTGGGAAGATACACGTACGCAATGAAGAAGAAGATCATGCCGTCGGCGAAGATCAGTCTCCCAAGTTTGCTGCCACCACTACGCTTGCCGGTGCCCGTCACCGCCAGCTTGTATGTGTTCAGGCAGAGCACGATGCCATCGAAGGCCATCGAGTATATGAACGTCGCGGCGAGCACGGTGTTATTTGTGTGTACGATGACACAGCCAGAGCCATCGACCTGTCGCAGCAAAGTCAATCTCACGATTAACGACAGATGAACAGTATGGCGTACCCATGTGACCTCCATGAGGATACCCTGAAGAATGAGAGACCAGTGGCCCAGTATAATGAGGGTTAGGCCGACTTTGATATACAGGTTTTGGCCCCAGATGGCCATTCTATGATAGCGCGTTAGTACTTCAGTAGGGCTAGAACGAGAGGAGATGGGACGTACGTGCGAATGGAAAGATTGATCGAGGCGAACCCGGTGGCAGCGTTGCCTGCAAGTTGGTTGAATATGAACAACGATTGACAGTTGATTTCTCTGTGAATATGACAGTTCATATGGATTCGCCTTGACATATAGCACCAGGCAAAACGCACTCGGTTACATCAAACGCGGTAACACTGCGGGAGAGGGTTAATTCGGGTGCAACTGTTTGGAACGCAGGGACACTTACATTCCAATAAGAGAGAACAACAAGCAGTAACGACCAGCAAAATAAAATATCTGTGGAGAGCATATTAGATACGCCTCTTGATCGACTGCATAAAATCCACGTACCATCGGCCACTTGAACTTTTTCTTCCCGGAGATGAAGTCCCACTCGAAGCCGAGCGACATGACGAACTCCCATCTGCACGAAGCCGAGTAAGCACAGGCAGAATGGAAGGCACAAAAACTTTGCACGCACGCATACAGGCCCAGAAGTGCATGCTGTAATTTGACGAAGGCAGCTATGTTCGGAGAGGCGTCAGATCGGATATTAACGCGAAGACGGGGCGGGCACGACTCACTCTCATCTTTGATGAGCTCGCTGGATGACTGCCAATTGACCATTTTGGCACAAGGAGAGGACCGAGGGTGGTAGGGGAGGGAGGAGGGAGGGAGAAGGTGTGAAGACAAGGGACGACGGATTGACAACGGATTGGCAACGGAGTACTTTATATTTTCCACGGCATTGGCAATTGGGCGAGAGATGGTATGTAACCCCGGTGCCGCCGTGCAGAGGAGCCACAGGCAGAAGCACGCCTAAACGTACGAAGAGGGACGCACATGGTGAAACGAGGCGCCCGTTAAAGCCAAGTGTAATAAACCGTAGATGGACACTGGCAAGACCGCGGGAGACGGCCAGCGAAACAAAATGCCATACAAAGACGCTACCTTGTATTCCGTATGTTTTAGCGGACTGTGTTCCCTGGACTTTGCCCGTATGTTCTTAGCGAAGCCTCGGTGGTGCGAGGAGAAACCAAGTTCACGGAGGCCGGCGACGAAAACGTGCACGGATGGCCGGTTATCAAGGCCGATCATTAGTAACGGGAGCGTCGATGGCCTAATCGAGCGCCGAGCCGGGGACGGAGGCTTCTTCGACGAAACGTTTTCGGACGTCCATTTGTTCTCGACAAGTTCTTCCGGCGAGTTTGCTGATTCCATTCTCACTGCGGCGCGGCGCTGGAGCGTGTCTTTTTATCTTGCAGGCTTCCTGTCCGCCGTTATTCGCAGCGATTATGGCTATCGCACAGACTAAACCTTTTATATGTCATGGCTGTCGCTTTGCTTTTATTTCTGTCCACTCGATGGATCCTCAGAATCCTGCTTGGGCCTAATCTATCAAAGCTTTTTGTCTATGTCGACTTCAAGCTCAAGCTCGAGCGCTTACAAGCACGGACGGCGTTCAGAAAAGTGTGTTGACTTTCCTTCGTTCGCAGTCGCAGCCCCCCAGAATGTCCGTCATAATCGACCTCGCCGTAGTCTGCACTGTATTTCTCGCTAGCCTCTATGTGCATCGGTACTTGAGGCGATCACGCGACGATGTATATCGCCTTCGAGGCCCAGTACGTGTTCGCGCGTTTTTTTAGTGGCATCCCGACGGCATTGACTTTGAGGCACGCAGTCCAAGGGCATTGCAAGCTGGCTTTGGGGCCACGAGCTCCTCGCGTTCGAGCATGACGCGAATGATATGTATAGCACCTGGACGCATGTGTTTGGCCCCATCTTTAGAATCAAGGCCGCCCTGGGACACCCTGATATAGTGAGTGCTGGCACTCTTTCGTTTAAGCGCTGGCCCCCAACCGACAGCGCAGATCGTCGCCTCGGACCATGCCGCCGTGCAGTACATATTCGCAGATACAGAGAATTATGGTACGCACCACAGCCTTGAGCAATCTGCCATAGCGTTCTCTTGATTAACTGAATGTGCGTGCAGTGAAATCCCCCGCGTTCCGACCTCCCGTGGCGAATGTCATCGGAAAGGGCCTCGTTTGGGCGGAAGGCGACGAGCACAAACTTATGCGACGCATCCTCGCTCCAGCATTCTCGTCAGTCAGAGTCTTTCTCGAAGTGTTGTCCATCACTGACGTCTGGTCTCAGTCCCGAAAGCATCAAGGGCATGGCGGACGTCGTCTCCGAATGCGCCGAGAAGCTGGAGAGCAAGCTGACCAACGAGGTGCTCTCGCATAACGGCGACGGCGTGACCGTGAACATGACCGAGCACAGCTCGACCGCGACGCTCGACATCATCGGCCGCGTCGCCTTCGGGCACGACTTCAAGGCCATGGCCGCCCCGCACGCGTCCACCTCGGGCGCGCAGACGGACGCGCAGGCGATCGCGGCGTCCTGGCTTGCGCACGTACGCCAGGGCCTCAAGTTCTCTGCATTTCTTGCGCCGATCGTTGTCCGCGCGATTCCGTCGATCACTAGTGCACCGCTGCCGCTCATGCAGACGCAGGGCCAGATCAAGTTGATCGTGAGGAGGCTTGCTGGACGCCTTGTAGATGCGGCGAAGAAGGGTGGCGCTGTAGGTAAAGGCAAGGATATTCTCTCCATCTTGATGAGGGCCAGGAAAGAGGGCGACCGCGATAGTGCTGAAGGGAAGGAAGGCAGGAGCACGAATGAAGAGCGATTGAACGACGAGCAAATACTCGATAATGTTCGTGGCTTAGGTCTGTCGTGTTTACATTGGTGCTAATCTGTTCCTCTTGCGTACCAAAGATCGTCACATTCACGTAGGTTCACTTCCTACTCCGTGTACAAAAGGACACATACTCATTTTATCCCGTGTAGTATGGTCGGGCACGAGACGACAGCAGCTACAGTCAACTTCACGCTCCTCGACCTTGCTCAGCATCCTCAAATCCAGCAAAAACTGCGCGACGAGGTGCTCGCCAGTCCCCGCGACCTCGGATACGACGACATCCAACGCATGACCTACCTCGACGCAGTCGTCAAAGAAGCGTGCGTCCCTCCCTCCCTTCCCCCCTCACCACCCACTAACCCGTGACCACAGCCTGCGCGTACACCCAGCCTCCCCCCAGACCGAGCGCATCGCGCTCAAGGACGACGTCATCCCGCTGAGCAAGCCCGTGCGCACCGCGGACGGGACGACGATCAGCTCGCTGCGCGTGTCCAAGGGCCAGGTCATTTACATCCCCTTCCGCACGATGCATACCGACCCGACCGTGTGGGGCGCGGACGCGGGTGTGTACCAGCCCGAGCGCTGGATCACGCCTGGCGGCATCCCCCCGCCGAGCGCGCTGCCCCACGGCTGGAGCGGGCTCGTGACCTTCTGCGATGGCCCCCGCAACTGTATCGGGTTTCGTTTAGGTGAGTTCCTGTTCCTGTCCACCCTTACGGTACTTTAGTGCTAACTGTGGTCTAGCCATATTCGAGATGAAGGTCATCCTGGCGACGCTCATCCGCTCGCTGCAATTCCACGACACGGGCGCGGTCGTGCACTCGCGCATCTCGCCGACGCTGCAGCCCGTGACGGACGGGGAGGGCGGCGTGCTCCCCCTGCGCATCACCCTCGCGCCCACCTCGTAATGCCCGCACCATGACCACGACCACACTACCACGACCGCGCTACGACCGCGCCCCGAATGCGCACGCGCCTCACGTCTCCGTATCGCTTCACGTTCTCCGTATCTATCCATTCAGCATATTCGCTCCAGATTCGTTTCTTGCCCCCCTCTTCTTGCGCTGTGTAACTGACATGTCGCTTACTTATGTATATTCCGTACCCAAGGAGCTACGCGGTGTAGCGGCAGTGTAGCTTTACAAGTAATCCCACTGAGTGTAATTCCAATTCTCAACTATTGAGATGTTAAGTCCGTCTTTCGTGAACGCCTTAACTCAGACTGAGCTAAGTTACTTACTGAGCGGGAGAGTGCATATACATTTGGATCCGCTCACCGCTATGGTTTTTTTGAGGCGCGTCTGATGGCAGTTGGATGGCAGCTGCCACTGGTGCCTATTATATCTGCTACTTATAAACACACGCATATCTCAAGCATATCTTGATGCCTTCTGAATGTACCTGCAAGCATGTGTTTGTGTTTGGTTTGTGTAGACATTCCCTTTGGCACATATATCCCTGGATGTTACTTACTCGATGTACCACCCTCACAAATGCCACTAAGCGCAGTACTTACTGTACGTAGATCAGCACTGAACATCAGGCTAGCATCACTCCCAAAAAATTCGCATTTCATAATCTGAGCAGACCTGTCTTGCTGTCGTAATTTCATCACGGCGGAAAAGGGCAGTGTGCATATTTTGTGTGATGTCCACAAGATCCATGGTCCGCTGGAAAGTTAGACCGGAGAAGAAAATCAGAAGCTTGAGGTTGTTGACCTGCAAGGGGTCGCGTATTACATAGTTCCAGGGATCGTCTACCGCCGGATAGTTTGTAGACCGTCGGTATAGTATAGCTAGAGCTATAGCGAACACGTCGAAAGTCGAGCCGTAATACTTGAAGATCCTAGTCTCGCGCAATTGCAGAGTTTGAAGCCTCGACGCCGCCGCGATGTCCTAGCCCCCAATCCAGCCCAAGAGCCACGATGCGATGGAGTCCTTGTGGTTCCTAACTTCTTCGCTGCACATCGCCCAGCTGGGAACTACAGAGCCAGTTCCGGCGCGATGATTTTCCGACAGAAAAAATGACAGGCCTGAGGGCTCCGCATGTGATGACGATCCCTCGATTTTGAGTTCATGCAAGCGCGGATGGATATTGGTGCCAGGCGACTGAACTGGAGACGAGGAAGTAGCATAGATGATGCACCAGGACGCACCACGATCTTCCCAGAAATCGATAAAGCGGAGACAAGTCCTGGGAGATTCCACGAGCTCCTGGCATCCACGAATGGGCACCCGAGACAAAGGCATTTCCCAAAACGATAGAGGTACTACAGAAGCGGCATCAATCAAGCAGGTCGGTGGTTACGAAAGTCATACCTTTTTTTCCAATGAAAGTGAAGCCCTGGAGTCTATGCGACGTGCATATGCTTGGAGTGTCCCTGCGATACACCCTGTCCATGCCCACGACTGCCATTTCCACGAAGTTGAACCCCCGGAGCATTGCGAGATGGGCGTTGAATTATTCGCCGCGCAGTTCTAGTGCGGCCCTGCAAAGATGGCAAACTCAACCTGTGTGCTACTCGAATGCTAGAATGTTTATGTATGGCATAGAGGACGGTATACATCGAGGACAACGAACAGCCCAAAAGGTGGAAACGTTAGAGCGGAGGAGGCCGACGGGGGCAGATCCCGATGGGGGTCTGAGATCAAGTAAATTAATCGCCGGGGACCTCCCGTTTCGGACAATATCCGGTGATTATATTCCGCTTCAAGTTGCCCATCCTGGCTTCAAACAAATCCTCCGACTTAGCTATATTGTGGCGAATATACCGCGAGCGCACGCACGGATCTCTGCAGCTGGGAAATGTTTTGTTTTTCTCTGCGCCGTTGACCCTGGAAGACATGACGAAAAGCTGCGTAAAATGGCTGGGAGCCGGAGCGCTTGAAAGAAGCTGGGGCGTGCCAGGCCGTGCAACTTCCTAGACGCAAAAGATCTATTCGGGATACACCTATTCAAAGGTTCGTTTTGCATATAAGACCCTCGGCCGCTCCTTGCTTTCCGCCCTCATCCCGCTCTCGCAGACTTTCATTTGCCTTGCCTCGGACATCCCTTCATTTTATCACTATGGTCGACTGGAAATCCCCCACCGAGATCGCGAACGACAGCGCCGCATTTGGTACGCGCTTCCCCCCGCGAAAACGACGCGTTTTTGCGGTGTGTATTGACGGATTTCAACTACAGTCAAGCTGATGCACGCGCTCCTTGGGCTGTACATCTGGGAGTGGGCGACCTCCTTGACCTTCGACTGGGTATGTTACGTTGCATCCAACTCGAGTAAAAGTGCGCGTCCTCACCGTGGCGCTTTACAGCAATTCCTCTCCGGGAAAAGACGTTTCAAATGGCCGATGATGTTCTATTTCCTCGGCCGCTACAGTCTACTCTTCGCATTAATGGGCATGTAAGTCGGCGGGCCACCGATATTACACCTTGAACTAACAATATTGCAGTGCTATCGCGTCGAATGTCACTAGGGAAGTGAACTGCCAGGCACTTTACACGTTCAACCAGTGTCTTGGAAATGCCGCTATCGGGTTCGCCAGCATCAACCTTTCCCTTCGCACGTAAGGCATCTCCTTCCGTATGCACATACGCTATCTAACATTGTGCATAGCATGGCTGTCTGGTCGCAGGCATGGTACGTGGTCGTGCCCCTCGTCGCCGTGATCATGGGTCACTGGTCTCTCCTCCTCCACGGTTAGTTAAATCCATCTGGTCGTAAGTCCCCCCAGCTAAACAAATCAATAATAGGCATTCTCTTGAAGGCCGCGTGGGTCGAGGGCGAGGGCTGTGTCATCACTGAGACCAGCAACACCCTCCTCGCCGCCACATTTATTTATACTATGGCGTGAGTACACCGTTGGCATCGGCGCCCCACACCCCTCTTACCACTTCGACGCGTAGATTCGATTTTACCGTGCTTACACTCACGGCATACAAATTGGCATACAACCAGCCAGGCGGGCAATCCCGACTGGTCTCGCTCATTTTCGGAGATGGTCTCATCTTCTTCATCATCGCATTCTTGTCCAACCTCCTCGCCACCGTGAGAATCTCTTTGTTATTCACCGCAAGCTCGTCTTAACTTTTGTGCAGACGTTCATGCTGATGAACCTCAATGCGGTCATGTCCATCATCGCAAACGTCCCGGCCGCTATTGCATCTACTGTAAGTACATCTAATTTGTCGCATATGCCTCGTTAACACGCCCTAGATTGTCGCATGTCGCGCTGTTCGTCGCCTGACAAACTACACGACGCAAGGCGCAGAGCTCTTCGTGTACGTCCGTACACCCCTCGTGCCGTTCCGTATACTCATTATCCTGCAGATCTACCCAGGGGTCTACGCTTGCGTTCCGTAGCAATGGCATCGGTTCCCGTCCGGCTGTCAACGTCAAGAAGCCGAGTGACCTCTCCACGAGCGGTGTCCACGTCCACGTACGTCCTTTCCCTTGTCCCGCAGTTTTCTCTTACTGATCTATATCGTGTAGATGGAGACGTTCGAGAGCCCCGCTTCGGTAGAGTACGATGCGGACGGGAAGGTCATCAAGGGCGACAACTTCGACGCCGAGGCGCAGGTCATCAGCGACGAGTTCAAACGTCCGCCCTACTAGTCGCCTTGCGTCCTCTGTGTCCACCCCTCCCCTCTTCGTTGACTTGCATTTTCCACTGTCGCATCACCTCGCATCGCTTTCGCTTTCGCACAACACACTCAAAAGCCCCACATCCGAACCAACTTTTTGTCCCCCGTGCACGCATATGCTCAACAGCAACAGCACCAACACCTCATCACGCACACCATCGCATCCCCAACCCAGCCATGGCACCAACTATTCGCATTTCGCATTTCGCCTTCCCCCACGCCTCCGTGGACTACAAAAATCGTTTTGTTTCGGGTTTTCGGGCAGATATGACATGACGCCCTTGCAGCGCATTTCCCCCCTGCACATCAGGTGCAGGACGCGCGCGCTGCGCGGGCGAACATGTAGACGGACTATATTTTTGCAGCAGTTACAGTATCAGCAAATCAGTGTATCAGTAGTGTATAGAGTACGGTAATCCGATGCCGCAGCTTCCGTCTTGAGATTCGGGTTTGCTGTATCAGATGGTAAATCGCTTTCAGTGGCTGCTGAATTGGACGGCCATTGAATTGAAGTAGCATGCCACAGTGTTACTGGCAGCAGCTATGGATCTAGTTCCTGGATCTGACTCCGAGGACGTGTGCATCTTCGCCGCGCGCATAGACGCCTGAGGCCTCGGTGAATGAATGGACGAACGAACGGAAAACCGCATATGGTAAGTCGTTTGTGCTTGCCCGACCGAGACATAAGGGGGGCTCCCGATTTGGGTGCGCACAGTTCACCCCAACTGGAAAGGCTGCCAGTGTCACGAGAGTTCCCAGTATCACGAGCGCTATGTGGTGCTCTCGGACTCAAGGTGGCGGCCGGGGACGGTGCATGTGAGGAGTCGTCCTGGATACACAAGTTCAAGTTGGCAGGGACTGCTCGAAATATGCATGGGGTGGAAGAGTGGGGCTTTGCGGGGAAAAAATGGGGCATGACATTCTGGCCGTGAGTGTCGGGGAGGCCTAAGTCCTGGATATACTGTTTTCCAACAGAAAGAACAGAAAAATCCAGGCTCAAGTATACATGTGGGTACGGGTAAGCCTCAAGCCAGCAAGGAATTTCGGCCGTCGTTAAGACGCATATACTGTACTGACCTGGGATATACTCGTCCGCTTGCTGAGCACTTTGTTTCCAACACGCTTCTAGAGAGTACTTATTTCTGAAGTTCAATCTGACAATAGACGAGCTCGAGGTCGGCACGAGATCCCCTTGGACAAAAAGATAACCGTTTCAGTTCATCACTGAAACTACACACCATGAAACAACTTACGTAGATGAGTACATCGCCCCTCTGCTTCAGGTATCCTGTACAGCTGCGTGATGGCGATAGCCTGTTGACCTCCGACTTGCTTTGCCTCAATACGCGACATCTCGGTGTTCAATACCCCAACACGGTGCAATTTGCGCGGGTATAGGCGCAACGGTTTACAGCAGGCAGGTGCAGGCCGGGGATCGGATGAACGCGGCATCGGCATACGACTGGATTCGAAGAGGAGACCCCTTACACACAAGTCAAGACGGTGCAATGCAAATCTAGCAGATCGAATGTCCAGCCACAGAGGCCACAAGTCTGGTGGAGGAATCGTAGCGGTCGGAAGGAGCAAAAGTATATACTGGTCACGCACCCTCCCGCCGCCGCAGAACACCTTGTTGGACATATGCAAGACTCAAACGAAGCCATCGGCGCAGATGGAAAGGTGCGCTGGACCATGATGCAGGATGGTCCGAACCGTAGGCTGAATGTTCAAACCCGTCGCGAAAGTCCTGGGATGTCTTCAGGCTGAGAGTGGCATTGTATGAGAAGACTAGAGTCGCGTAGGTTCTGGTATGTTGTCTCATTCTTCTGGCATGTACAATTCGCCTGGAGGTGATTCTCGAGGAGGTAGCGGTATTACTATATGTAAACGACTTGAAGACATGCCTTGACTTCAGTGAACGGCTGGTAGCGGACCGCAACCGGACCGCTGCGCAACGGACTTGACTGCGAGCAAACTGCGAGGTTTTGGCAACTTGGACTACACCATCACGGTCTACACTTGACTTGAGTCCGCCGTCCACCATGCTGAACATGTATCAACATTCATATGTCTGGCGAAAGGATCTCTCGAGAGACTGCGCGCTCGCGCTGCCCATCGCTGCCCCTACGAAAAGTTGATGCAGAACTGGACGGCGTGTTTCAGTACGACGCGACGCGTTTGATCATTTCCCGACGCTATCAAGGGCATATATGGCCCTTGCCAGACGTGCCATTCTCCGAAGGAATGGCCGTATATGTCTTGTAGCATCTTGACCCTCTCCGAGTCTGCGACGACCCTCCGCAACTTCAAGTACTCGCCCCGTGTAGCATGGGCGATGCCAGTGGCTTACCAGGCACCTGCCACACCTGGATGGGACGCGTTTACGCCAGGATGCTGCGATGTCTAATCCGAGCATTGCTCTCGATGCTAGTCTCATCGCCAGTTGCTCGAATTGCCGCCAAAATCCATCGGAAGATGGGCCATTTGCACACGTCCGGCACGGGGCTGTTCCTCATCCAGGATGGACGCTGTTGCGTGTATGGTCTGCGGATTGTGTATCACTGCGCTGACGTCGCCCGCACAATACGTCGAATCAGAATTGCACGGTGAGTTACAGTGCGACACGTTTGGCCCTTTTTATCACTACTACTTACAGGTGTCTATTGGTCTCTCTGTATTTGACAGAGGAACGACCGTATGATTCTCGCAGGTTCCTAGCTAAGGATGCGATGACCCATCTCCTACAACAAGTTTAAACACTCGCCCTCCGTCGCATCGGTGATGCGAGTGGCCTTCCAGCACAGACAGGACACTCTCGTGACTCTCCTCTCCGTTCTCACCGAGGATTCTACGATTTTTCTGAAAACTGCTCGCCCGAACAATTCTGTCAGCCTCTATGGTCAAGTACGGCCGACGACCAGGAACATCGACATGGCCATTCTCGAACTCAAGTGACTGTGCGTCTCTGGCGAGGCTGGTACTGGTCTTATGGTCAAGTACTCAGATCGCGTACACAAGCGATTAGATAGCGACTATCTGCACTCGTCTGACTGACATGGGCCTCCTCAACAATTCGAAAATCTCCCTCATGTTGCTGCGTCTACGGTCTGCGGGTTTTGTAGCATTGCGTGGATGTTGCACCCACCTATGACTTTCGGTCACATACACTCAAATCCCAAACGCAACGTCTTGGGGTCCCCCGTCTTGCCCGACGAGTCCGAATGCAAGCGCTTGTCTTCAGATGCACTTGCTCAGATCGAAACGTATACTGCCACTGAAGGTTCCCGGTGCTGGCCAATGCGTTAGATTGTGAGTGTGTTCATCATACATATTTCTCTACCAGCAATCTCTAGCGATCTGACCTCGTTCTTTCAGTCGACCTCCCTGTGCATGTTCATCTAGCATACGCAATCATTGCATACGATTGATTATAGTGGACATAACGAGGAAGTTATCCCGTGCATTTGGACGTACTACCGCATCTTCCTGCGCAAAATACCATGCGATGATGTGCGTAAGTTTCCTGGCTTCCGTATCCTTTCTAACCATTTGATGATGCATAGGGACTCCTGGGCAGGGCACGTTCATCGTACAACGACGTCAAGTTGACCCAACGAAAGATCCCGTAAATCCTATCCGGTCGCTCGCCCGTCTATCGCGCTGCATCGCGGTCTTGTACACAACCTGTACATATTGCGTACGTTCTGCCGCGGCGGTTGTCGGACGACTCACTGTGCTCTTCGGGCTTTTTCGCCATTTCAGCGTGGTTGCAGGCCCCCGGCAACTCCTCTAGAGGTCCCTCGCACTTTTCCAAAAAGTTGCTAAGATTTATCCATCAAAATTCGTCCCGATTTGGCCATTTTTCATCCAACTTGCGAGGGGAATGGTCCAACTTTGGGTCAAAAGTAAGATTTTGTCCGGAAGTCGGACCATCTGGTGGGTGTTTGGTCGAAAAAAATTCGCTGCTGGGTTGTCACTGAGGGTCCCGCCGTCCAGGCATTTATCCACCTTGCGAGGGGAAACCACAAAACACGAGCACCTTATCCACTTTTTTGACGGGAAATTTGGTCGTCAGAGGCCAAAATTTATCCAGCTGGGCGAGGGACCTCTATAGCAGTTGCCGGGGGCCTGTGGTTGCACGACTCACATGTGTGCCGTGCATGCTTCTGCTTACGGGCTTGGTGCAGGTGAGTAGTCTGGCATACTTCTCGCGGCTTTTTGACGGGCCGAATGCAGGCACGGCTTGGTGCTGAATTCTTTCCTTCATCATATTGCCTCATCAAGTGGCTACTTTGGGACATTTCAGCGTCGCCAGCGCCTCAGTCTAGTGGAGTGCTTTATACATCGTTGGCAGGAGGCACTGAACAGTGAACGCCACTAGCATTGCAATTTTGACGCGCGCACGAGGGGGTTGGGTATCGGCAGAGGATCCCCTTCCTGCGAAGGCCACTCGCGAAGGGGTTCGATGCGAAAGTTTCCTCTCTCCCGGGGTCCGCGTACGAGATGTAATGATGGATGCACCGGATTGGTCCATATTCCTGGTGCCGGACGAGCTCGTCCAATCACGTCAAGACCACCGGGATGGAGACATTCAATACATATCCGTTTCTATGGGTCCGGAACACCGTCAAGGATCTGCAGATGCCCTTCAGACTGCCAGTTCCTGAGCAGCGTCATTTGAAGATACAACAAACATATGGCACGCCTGGAAAGCCCACAAAGCCCCGCGCTTCATGCCTTTGCTTGCAAGCTGTTTGCACATCGACAGTGTATTGTGGTGTAGTGCACAAAGGGAGGTTCCTTTGAAGGTTGTGCGATTTAATTGTGCGCAGTGCGGCATAATAACGGGATGCAAACGGAAGACAAAGATGGGGTAGTCATGGTTCCACATTGTCGGATCGCGAGGCACTGAAGCCGATCCGAGGCATAAATACCTCGCCTCCTGCCTTGGACGCACTTTCTCCAGTCCAGCTCATTTCCAACTCCCTTTCCTTTGCATCGCATCTCTCGAGGCCGGTTCCTCCCATAGTTCCACTTCAAGCCGCCCTCATTCTTTCCCAAGCTCTCCACTACACGTTCATTTTCACCGTCCAAACCCCTTCTACCCTCACATTTCAGTAGTCATGTTCTCCAAGACTTTCTTCGCTGCTATCGGTGTTTTGGCGCTCGGCCTCCAGGCCCATGCACACGCGGCGATCGCGCCCCAGCTCGGCGTTAAGGGCGTCCCCGTTCGCAACGATGTCCAGCGTCCCACGTTCGTCAAATGTCTCTATTTTATCCTGATCATCCTTATCAATTGTTATACAGCGCGAACGCGGCGTGTGGAACGACCAACGTCGCACAGACGCTCGACTCGTCGACGCCCGTCACGGCAAACGCGCAAGGCGCGTTCTCGGTGAACATCACGAACTTCAACGCGTACGCCGCTCCCACCTAATATCATACATCCACACCATACTAATGCTTTTCATATCTCCAGCGGCAAGGACGGCTCGACCCAGGTTACCGCACAGGTTGACCCGACCGCCAAGGGCACGGCCTTTGCCACCGCTCTCGACGTCACCAAGAACGGCGTCCTCGTAAGCTCTCCTCCATCTCCCGCACCGTCCGATTCCCCCATTAACACACGCATCGTGTTATGTAGGCACCCACGGCTGCGGGCACTACGCAGCTTACGGCGCAACTCCCGGCTGGCACGAAGTGCACGGGCGGCAAGACCGGCGACCTGTGTCTCGCGTCGTTCAAGACCGCCGGCGGCTTCGGGAACTGCGTTGTCGTCAAACAGGCGGGTGCGGCGAAGCGCGACTGGAGGGCTGTCGTACGTACTTCCTTCCTGACTGCCTCATCTTCAGGACTAATATTTCTGACTACGACAGGGCGCACGCGCTGCACGCGCTTACCTCGCGGGTGAGAGCGCATGAGTCGACGCTACCCAGGGTAGATTGATGTGAAGAGGATATAAAGTGGCGATCTTTTATCAGGGCTTTGTCGTGTTATATATGGTTTTCTCGCTTTCATCTGTTGTCTGGTATGTACTCCTTACTTACGAGCAGAGGGCGTTGATTGCTGGTGCTGTCAATCCAAATGCAATGGAAAGGTTCCTTTTATAAAACGATGCGGCTATGGACTGAGAGCTTCAATGTTCTGCAGCGCGAATATTGGTAAGGACATGTCATTCGTTGGTAAATGTAAGATACAGTATGCAATATGGGCCAACCCAGCAGCATTCAAGATGCGATGATGAGCCTCCAACCACTATCCACCTCCGAGAGACAAGTCGGACCGATTCATAGTACGAGCTTCTTCACATTTCGAGGACCAATAGTGTTTGGCCATCGACAAATTTGAGCATATTGACACGCCCGCAAATGGACGATTTGCGGGGATCACTTGCAGCGGGCAGGCAGCGAGCAGCGTCGCAGCGGGAGAGGAGCCAGGCGGATATTAAAATTTTCGGGACCGAGGCGAGTCCGCAGATCCACAGATAATGACGCGCGTCGGGCCGTCGGCGTCGTTGCACGTCGCGCAAATTGAAGACATGTACATGGTCATCGCATGGCGCGATACGGAGATAAGTAGAGCTCTCATCGCCCACGGGGAGTGGAGTGTAATCACTATTTGGAGAAAGGGGAGCATTAAGGACATTGATAATGACAGACGAACTCTCGAACTCAGCAGGTACTTGGACGATGCAGCCCAGGGCGGCTGCAAATTCGGTGGCTCAACAATTCAAGGCAAGAAAATTGAAAGCCGACGAAGCATCCGCCGTCGCTACCAAGCGCAGAACCGTTTCTCTAATGTGTCACTGTCCACAGCCCGTCCAAAACGCGAGTGTCGGGCTTAGGCCATATGGCCCTAGCGCGGTGTCCATACACGCCCGCATGGAGGAGGAGATGCATAACACCGCACACGAGGGTTGTTCCGTGTTCGCCAGCACAGCAAGAGGAGCAGGATATCAGAAGGACTGTCGGTTTCAGCACCTTTCAGCAGCGGTTTTATGGCGAAGCATGGGAGAGAAAACAGCGAGAGACGGGGAAAGCGGTGCATCCGCGCCCCGTGAAGCAGTGTGGTTACGTCAGCGTGCCCTAGACCTCCCGCCTGCTACTTATAGCAACAAGAATCGGTTGCCGTCCTCCTTCACCAGCGCCATCTCTTGTTTCTTTCTTAAATCTACAGTCGCCCTTTTAGTTTCCTTGCAGGTGTGTGGCAGTTGCTCTGGCGGTATTCTCTGACTGACTGAGACCGATAGTTAGCTCTCCAACCACACCTAACGCCTACGATATGTGCGGAATATTCTCGTACTGCAGTTTCTTGAAGGAGAAGGTTAGTGCGCTTGCAAAGTATCTTGTTGTATATGAAATCGGCTGCGGAGCGAGGCCACGACACGAGCCAGATGGGTGCGATGATCATACCGAGGCGGCGGAGATGGCTGTCGTCTATATGCGGTGTACCTCGCATGGCCGTACATCGTGTCGCCACGTCGTGGTTTGGACGACACTACGCGATCTATGGCCGTATTGCCATGGTCGAGTGTGCTGCTCGATGGTACACGCCTCAGGCGCGTGCACAACGCGGCGTGCACGTCGCATACACGTGTTTCATACTTTGCGTATCCACGTACTGATTATATCATGTTTATCTAGAACCGCAAGGAGATCCTCGAAGTCCTCTGCAATGGCCTTGCGCGTCAGGAGTACCGTGGCTACGACTCTGCCGGTCTTGGTATCGACGGCGACACGCCCAGTTCCATCCTCTACTTCAAGGAGGTAGGCAAAGTCGCTGGCCTGCGCAAGAAGATCGCCGAGTCCAACGTCGATGTCACCAAAACATTCCTGTCCCAAGTCTCTATTGCACACACGCGCTGGGCGACTCACGGCCCCCCGTCGGAGGTCAACTGCCATCCTGTTCGCTCTGACCCCACCTCCGAGTTCCTCGTCGTGCACAATGGAATCGTGACCAACGGCGCCGCGCTGCGACTTGTACTCCAAAAACGCGGATATCACTTTGAGACCGAGACCGATACCGAGGCGGTCGCTATACTCACGAAATACATCTACGACACGCAACCGAACAAGGACATCACCTTCACCGCCCTTGTCAAGTCGGTGCTCAAGGAGCTCGAGGGCTCTTTCGCCTTCGTTTTCAAATCCATTCATTATCCGGATGAAGTCGTCACCGCTCGTCGGGGCTCTCCCCTCTTGATCGGTGTCAAGACCGACAAGAAACTCAAGGTCGACTTTGTCGACGTAGAGTTCGCAGGTCAGGAATCCGAGAGCGCGCTTGGAGACGCCCGTGAGTCCCTAGTATGTACATCAAGCGTGCTTGTTATTCACCATGAATGTAGTCGCTCCTACTTCGCCCGGCGGGCTCCTCGCTCCCCCTACGACAGGACACAAGCTTCTGCGCACCCAATCCCGTGCATTCATGTCCGAGGATGGTCTTCCGCAGCCCATTGAATTCTTTATCGCATCCGACGCTGCGGCGGTTGTCGAGCACACTAAGCGCGTCCTGTACCTCGAGGACGACGACATCGCGCACATCGCCCAGGGCGAGCTGCACATCCACCGCCTGCGCAGCCGCTCGGACACGGAGCAGACGCCAAGCCAGGTCGCGACGACGCGCAGCATCGAGACGCTCGAGATCGAGATCGCCGCGATCATGAAGGGCAAGTTCGACCACTTCATGCAGAAGGAGATCTACGAGCAGCCCGAGTCCGTCGTCAACACCATGCGTGGGCGCGTGAACTTCGACACGAACAAGATTACGCTGGGTGGGCTGCGCGCGTACTTGCCCATCATGCGCCGGGGGCGGCGCATCGTGTTCTGCGCGTGCGGGACGAGCTACCACTCGTGCTTGGCGACGCGTGCCATCTTTGAGGAGTTGACGGAGATCCCCGTCAGCGTCGAGCTCGCGTCAGATTTCTTGGACAGGAAAACCCCGATCTTCAGGGACGACGTCTGCGTTTTCGTCAGCCAGAGTGGAGAGACTGCAGACACCATCTTGGCCATGCGCTACTGCTTGGAACGTGGCGCGCTGTCCATCGGTGTAGTCAACACTGTCGGCTCTACGATCTCGCGAGAGACGCACTGCGGTGTCCACATCAACGCTGGCCCCGAAGTCGGTGTCGCGTCGACCAAGGTAGGCCATCTTTCTTTTTGCATCCTAAGTGTTTACTCATTGCCTTCGTGATATAGGCGTACACTTCGCAATATATCGCGTTGTTGATGATGGCACTTCAGCTGTCTGAGGATCGCATCTCGTTCACTCCTCGTCGGAACGAAATCATCAATGGTCTTCACTCGCTTCCGGGTCTCATCAAGAAGGTCCTCGACGATGACCAGTCCTTCCAGACACTTGCTACCGGTGTCTTGTCCACCTCCCGGAGCTTGCTGCTCATGGGCAGAGGATACCAGTGCGTCCACCCCGATCTGATTCGACGAATAACGCTGACATTTTGCTTCGTGTTGTAGATACGCCACCTGCCTCGAGGGCGCGCTGAAGATCAAGGAAATCAGCTACATGCACTCGGAGGGTATCCTCGCCGGCGAGCTGAAACACGGCCCGCTCGCGCTCATCGACGAGAACATGCCCGTCATCATCGTCATGACCCAGGACTCGCTGTACCCGAAGGTGCAGTCCGCCTTCGCCCAGATCACCGCGCGCAAATCGCTGCCGATCGTCATCTGCAACGAGGGCGACGAGGGCATTCCCAAGGGCGTCAAGACGATCCGCGTGCCGAAGACCGTCGACTGTCTCCAGGGCCTGATAAACATCATCCCGCTCCAGCTCCTCAGCTACCACCTCGCCGTCAAGAACGGATTCGACGTTGACTTCCCGAGGAATCTGTAAGTGCCCTTTGCATTTTGCTTAATCCTGAGTGTTTTACTGATATCTGTGCCATCAACAGCGCGAAGTCGGTCACCACCGAGTAAGCGGTGTTCATCGTTAGTATCATGTACATGCTAGGGGATGTCGGCAGTTGACACGGACTGAAAATTACTGTACTTCTATACCTACCTACACGCACGCACGGACGCTTGCACTCTCCCATGGTGCGAATCACCTCTCCTTCTAGATTCTTCCTATGGACACGACGTTAGCTTAGCTTGTACCGCGATTTCGATTCTCCCAAAATTCAATGGTTGTTTTTGAGGATTCATTCACCTGGAGTAAGGGTATGCATGTGTACTCTGCTCGGTGCTGCAGTGGGTTGCAGCGATACACTAGGGCAGGTTGCTCAGGGGCACATACAAATGCAGCGAAAGCGTTGAGTACAAAGTACTCGAAGTGGCGGGGATTTCGCCTCTTGACTTGTAATTATCCGCTACACACACACTAGTTACACAATGAGTATCTACAGTCCAGTCAGCAGTGAAATCCACGCTGGTGAATGAAACATGGCGCGAATACACACACCATATATACAGTAAGATTGTCCTTTCCAACCATGGGATCCTTTACTGGGCGGGCACAAATACCTTGCAAATTGAAGGGTGATGATGAGTAGCCCTCGTTTAGTGCGCAGCGGCGTCTAATCGCACAAGTCCATCGTGTCCCTGTTGTAGCGATACTGTGGTCGGTAGGTCCACAACAGCGCGGCATGTGCATGTACTTCTTGATCTGAGGCAACGATTAGAATCGTAGACGAGCATATGCTTTCGCCTGATTACAGGACGCACCTACGTGATTGCGAGTGCCCTCGATATGACCACCAGTTATGTGACGGAAAGAAAGTTAAGCAGGCCTCGAGGGGGAGCCGATCATCAATAGTATACATTAATCGTAAATGGCCTGTACAAAAGTGGCATTAGTACTGCAGAAGAGCGGACAAAATGAGGGTAGGACCTACATTAAAACGTCACAGACTGGTCAGCATCTATGACCACCATATCATCTTCAACTTCTCTGAATCCCTCATCAAACTCTTCCATAAGTTCCCGCGTCTCTCCTACTATGGATTCAAGCGCCACGCTCTTAGTCCACGTTCGGATTGCGGCAAGATCTTCGTCTTGATCTAGGCTGTCGCCACCCCCTCCGATGTCTCTTTTTGGCATGGGCAATAATGCGTCGTATCCTAGGCAGGTCTGCACGAGCCGGATTCGCCTATACGTCGCCAGAATGAGTTTGACAGATTTGACCGTCGCCGACTTGGCCATCATCCGAGTGCCCCCGTCCCCGTATTCAGAGCTCATTCCCGGAGATAGTGCCCTCTGCTGGAAGGGCAGACCTTGACGACTGACGGGCCCTAGATGGACAATCCGAGGCCCTTCTGCATCTTGCTGACCCGGTGAGGAGGGGAATCGTGCATAACCAGGCTGACGCAGATCCATATCGGACACTGGAAATGACTGAGACGCACTGAGCCGTGGTGAAGCATCGGGTGATGGACCACCGGACGTATAGCCTGAGACATGGCGGCGAGGCTTAGAGAATGCCGACGATGATACGCGGCGGCCGCTCCGACGTGAAGGACCTCGCTGGGTCTCCTGAGTGCGCAGCTCCTGATCTAGAAGCGCGACTTTCTCTTGCATGAACAACCTCATTTGCATCGTTAGTGGACTCCGACACAGCGACAAAAGTTCCAGCAGTGACCACATGGAGTAATCGACAATGCGAGGGTTCGTGAGCGCCGGCCGATTGCGTACCTCGAAGGCTGGTGAGGATAGGGACCCTTTCTCCATAAAGTTGGAAGGGATACTCAAGCTGGCTCGCGGAGAAGGGGTGGGAGAAGGGGCGGGAGAGTAGTCAGAGGATCCAAATGCGAATGCACTGTTGCCATCGGCGAGGAGAGTTTTGAGAAAAGCTGCTACGCGCGACCATATACCAGGGAGGCACGCCGACAGGTCCTCCTCGGCACGAACAACGATGACTTTGAGGATCTGGATCGCAGCGACGAGGGCTTTCATGCGTGCCTTGCCGGATGAGTCGGAATTAGCTCTGTCTCTGTCGCGGGATCGCGATCGCTCGAGCGGCACTTTGTCCTGTTTCCTATTGCACGCGGACATCACGTAGGCGAGCAGGCGGACCCACGTATTTGACTGTGCACTGCGACGCCAGGGATCGTTGAATCGCATGTCTGACACTACATCGCTCGTGGTCCGGAGTGTCATCACCAATGGCAGCACGACACCAGCAAGAAACTCGTAACAAGGCGCCCGACGCTCCACCTCAGCAATAACGTCTGCTCCTCGAAGAGAAACAGCTCGAACGATGAGCGAAACCAAGCTTGGACGCAAAGGCAACGACAGCAGCAACCGCTCCGCGGCCGCGCTCTCGCAGGCCTCTAGACCGGCCCCGCAGAACTGGTGTACAACGAGACGCGAAAACGGCAAGTCGTTGGCGTAGATGGGGTTGCTTGAGAGCTGTTCCAGCGCTTCGAATACCCCACGGAAGTCGACGGACATAGAGTACGCATTGACAACTGGCGCAATTTCTCGCAGAAAAGAGGTGATTTCTTTGAGACTTGGAGGATTGTCACGTAGCAGCGATGTCTTCGTATATTGCGAGTAGAATTCGGCTATCGGTTTACTCGTATCGCGCGTTGAGTCCTTGAGCATTGCTTTTGTGAGATCGATCGTCCGGATGTGGGCTGCAGATCCCAACGTTCCGCCAGAGGCAGTGAAAGCTGTGACCAAAGACAGATAGTCCAGGCGCATAGACATGAGATCGCTGGGCGACTTGGACTTGGTAAGGAGCTGCTTCCCAAGGGCCGCTTCCTCGTTAAATACCTCGAAGCTAGAGTCATTGGTGGGCTGTATAACCGCAGAGTCAGGTATTTTTGCTTTTGCAGCCGCCCGAATCAAGACGACTCCCAGTGCATCAATGCCGTCTCGCAGGACAGAGCGCACAGAGCCTTGCGTTTGGCACAAATGCGGAACAAGATACCGCAAGAATCGCAAGAACTGTTCCGCTCGTAGAATGGTAGGGTCATGGGCGATAACGGTAAGAAAGAGGCGGACGAAGTTGTCGATGTGGAGACTTCGCGTCTCATACTCCTCCGGAAGGTCGAATGTAAGACGCTCCTTCCCGTCGGCGCCTCCTCCACGTCGCAAAGAGGCAAAGAAGGTCTGTGGCTTTTCCTCGGCGGTACTGATCAGCAAAGCCTCCTGCTCTTGAATCTTGTTCGAATTATGAATTCCTGCAGCATCCGGCGTGGATGCACTGATGGCGCCGCCAAGGGTAGAGAAAAGCGAGTACATGCTCTTCGCAAGCCAGTCGCCCTGTACATCTGGAGTCATGACCACGTGTGATATGATGTCCAGGCTTTGAAACACAAAGGAATCCTGATGCAAGGCATAGAATCGATGGACCGTATATTCGATAGCACGTCTGATGCCGACATGGGCTTCAGATTCCGCGTAGACCTTTACTACGGCGGGCATGAAGAGTGTGTAGCCTCCTCCCGACGTGAAGAGACGTCGGAAACGGGTGCTGGCTACCATCAATGTGATCATAGCTTGACTGACAATTCCGATATCATCGCCATGTCGAAGAAGGATGCGATTGAGTCCATCGATTGGCAAGGCAATGTCGTCGCGCGTGTTCAAGTGTCGAGACATCGACCGGAAGACCTGAGCAATCAAGAGAAGATAGCTGCGTGAAATCATGACGGAAAATCCTTGTAATCCAGCGTCGAGGCTAAGAGGCTCATGGCGGAAGACTTCAGCCTTGTGTGGAACAAAGTCGGCTAGTTCGAGAGGATGTGTTTCTCCGCTTTGCCTCGATGGCAGAATTAGCGGAGGCAGGTTTTTTCTGATCAGCTGAACGTCGTTTGGGTTACGTTTCAGCATGGCCATAAAGAGATTGTTCTGCGATAGCCGAATCATGGTGATATACTGTAGCTCGGGAGGATTTTCAAAAGGATTTATGACCGGAGGAAGTGACCTGGGGAACATAGGCACAGGCGGCGCCGACGAACTGAACCATAGAGAATCCGATGGCATGAGGAAAAGCTCGATTTTCGCTCGTCGTAGCTCTCTGAAGGACATGTCGCTGACCTGGGTCGCGATGTTCGAGAGGACAGGAACCGTGTATGCGAAACTACGGAAGGATTCTGAAGAATCAACCCTTTTCGCGGCCATTTTGAGAAATCCTGCAAAGTGGTTGAAAATGTAATGAGTCATGGCTGGGGGAAGTGATTTTCGGATGTGGAGGAGAGTTCGGACAACGAAGACAGCAGAATCGATGCTCTTCTGGTCCTCGGCGAAAAGGTCAAATATAGGACGGCCAAGAAGTGCTGGATCATTTCGCATCAAGTCAACCACGACATCTCGAGTCGTGGTCGCGACCACTAGATCGGAGTCGAAGACGAGCGATACAATCCGAGGAAATAGTGCGGCGAGGGATGGCACGAATAGCGTTCGGCGCTTCACGCTGTGAGCCGCACCGACGGTACTTGTCTTGCGCCGAAGTAAGGGTTCGTGCTTTCCGGGCGACGTCGGAGGCCTCATTGGCGAGGATAGTGGGCTTGATATAGGCGAAGATGGAACGACTTGGTCGTCCAACCGATCTAGTTGGTAGCTCGGTAGAAGGTACATGGGAGTCCGTATCCATTCGTGTTTTTGATCCATCGGCTTGTCGTCGTCTTCCCATCCTATTTCCGAGAGACGTTTTCGCAATTCCAGTGGTAGCTTTCCCTTGCCCTCGGTCACGTCTTCCTCCAGCACGAAGAGACTAGATCCAACGTCGGTGGCGACGAAGGGAAGGGGCCCTCGAGCGACCTTGAACGCCCTGCGGTACGATCTATCCAAGATAATTGGCTGCGAAAGTATCTGAAATCGCCAGTTGGTTAGGATTCCGATCTTTTGGATAGCTTGAAGCCGCATGGAGGGATCCGAACTGGAAAGCAGGGGGATCAGCGCCATGAAACGTTGAATGCGCAATGCCTTACTTGCACAGGTCACTTTCCACGACAGGGATGAATATGTCAGGTGTCTTCTCAGCACACTGCATGACAAGAAAACAAATCTACGAAACTAATACGTCAGAAACATTATCATACTTCCCAGCAATTACTTACTGAGGCTGTCAGCTTGGGATCCTCTGCGTTGAGACACCGACGCCACAATGGTTCGCCGATTCGTTTGTAATCATCCGTCGATAGCATTCCTGAAAGCAATACCATGACTTCGACTGCCTTCGGCGCCACGCCATTTTTCAGCGTTCTGATGAGCTGTGTCCTTTGACCGAATACAGAAAAGTGGTCGTCGGGTCCCGCAGCTGTGGACGACAACGGAAAACTACCATCAATGTTGGGAGAGAATACCATCGTGCTTCTCCTCTGTTGAACAATAAGCACAGTGGAAGTAATGAACGTCAGCTGTGTGGTACCTTGTGTATAGCCCTAGGTCCCTCTTGCGCTGCGACGTATAAAGCCAGGAGCTGCTGCGATGAATCTTCAACCTCCCGGAAGACCTCATCGTCATCGGCACTTTCGGCGACTCCGCAGGATTGCAAGAACCATGATATAACTCGCGGAAACCAGGCACACCTGCGAAAGACGGCGTTTTAGTAGGACGATGGTGCCTTAGCAGTCAATATACTTACGGTTTCAGTGAGCGGGTGAGAGACCTAATCTCGAGGAATAGAGCACAGAACAGCACTCTCTGAGATGGGGGAACTAGGACTGCGCGCTCCTGGACGATAGCGGTAATAAGTCTTTGAGCGCATGCAGTAGAGGTAGTCAGTAGCGAACCTTAGCTTCCAGCAAGATACTCAGGCGCACTTCCAGAAGAGCAAAGAATTTCGTTTGAGAATGGTCCTGTAAAATCGTGGCTTAAGCCAAAGCGAAGACGAGAAGTTTTCGTAGAGAACAAACCCACTGATGTAGCATCCGAGGTTTTACGCGCTGCATGGGCACGAGCAATCAACTCCAGAAGTAGAACAGACTGCCCAAGCCTAGCCGTTCCCCAAACAGGCTCACTTCCTTCGGGGGTCGCCTTAGCCTTTCCGCCACTCATGAGCGCAACGGATATCATCTCTGCATCACGGACCCAGAAATCTGGCAAAAATCGTGAGATAACCGTGATCATCCACAGGTGATTTATGACGATTGCATCTTTAGAAGACGCCGCGCACGCGAAAAGCGGTTTGTAAAAGACTTGTGGATACAACCTAGAGACCGTGTCGAGGAAAGTCGTGAGAGGCAAGCAGGGAAATGGAGGCGGCTCCGTTGCAAGGTGCTATCAACAGCGAGAGGGTACGGTTAGCCGTCGTCTACTGGATAGACAAAACATCCGTACCTCTGAAAATATCGGTAAAAGAGACGCAAAAATCGGTTTCCTGATTTCTTCAGGCAACGTTGTGACCAAAGCCGACAGGATCCTCAGGATTGCATTCCATACGCCACCTCCAATCTAAAAAGGTGAGCATTAGTTGACTGTCGGCGTCAAATATATGAGCGGCATTACAATGTGCTTTAGCGCGTTCTCGATGCTAGCCTTCCAATCCACAGAATCGCGATACCAGTTGCAAAGAAGGTTCCCCGCCCACTCACGGATCCCTAGATCAACGCCGTCCGTCGAGAGTATCTCGATGAGGACACTGGCGATGCTGTCTCGTCCTTTGACCGCACTGGGTCCTTGTAGTGCTTGACATTCGGGGATAACGCGTGTGCGCATAATGCGCACTATGATTTCCATGTCTAGTTTCTTGCCAGCTACATCGACAGTCGATTTGTCTGCTACCATACTCAAGGACGCCTTGCAAAAGGTGCTGAGCTTCTTGCTGACGATGGTAGTCTGCAATGGCGTGAGCAACAGAGAAGACGGTGGAGCTGGCCAGAATTCCTGAATATGCGTGGTCGTTAGCCACCCGACAGCCATTTTAATTTAGTCGCATATACCTCCACAAGATTTTGAAGTAACCACCTGCGCGTTGGCTCTGCGCTATACTCTAAGCATGCCACCAAAGCCTCGGTGACGATAGTCTGTCTCAAAGAAGACTGGTCGTCTGGTCCCTTGTGCTCGCCCGTTCCCGTATCGAGACTCCCACAGATTCCTGAGTTCACTCGGGAGATAAGATCTTTCACCATCTGTGCCTGCGGTAGGCTTTCCTGTACTGACGATAATGTCGGAATGAGCGTAAACAGGGCTTCAAGTAGCGTGCTAAGCGCGCCTGCGGAGGTGATCTGCAGAGGTCTCTCCTTCGAGAGAAAAAGCGAGGACAGAGCGCGTAAAACTCGCAGGCGGACATTTGAGTGAGGGATCAATGCCGCTTTGCAGCACCATAAACAGCGCTCAATAGATGCCTAAATTCTAGGCGTCAGCATGCACTTAGCGCGAGATGGATCTCTGAGCGAAACGAACCACGGGAGAACTAGCAATCCAAGACTGTGAAATAACTTCGAAGGATTCCACGGCGAACCATCGCTCTTCGTCAACCTTCGTTCCGGTTTCGAATGTCAAAAATGGTCCCAGGAGAGTGGACAAGACGAGACTTTCATGCGGAAGCGGTGCGGTATTGCCAGGCGACGCATGTTGAAGTAGTATCTGGCGCAAGTTATTTAAAGACGGTCCTGTACGGTTTGCGAGATTTATCGATTGCATTGATTCGGGTCTCCGCATTGGCCCCGACCGCCGAGGAGCAGTCGAGTGCATTGTCGTGATAGTCGCGTTGCTTGCAGTCACCGAGGATGACAGCGAAGCGGGTAAGTAAATATTCGTCCCCATCGTCCCCATGAGAAACTCGTTTTTGTTTGCCACCCTTGGAGGTTGGTCCGGAAATTGCGCTGCCCAACATGTTTTGTGAAGCAGTCCAGCGAACTTGCGTGTTTCGTCAACGGCGACTTCACGTGCTTGGTCGACTACACCTCGAAGACCCAGACGCTGGAGACGAGATGGTTTTGGAGTCTGGGAGCGGGGAGGTGCAGGTTGGGAGAACGCGATCTCGCTGGAGCTGGGAGTGGAAACGGCAGAATGGGCTGGAGGTTGAGCGACGGGAAGTACATGCTCGCGGAGATGTTCCCAGCGCGCCTTTGACGGTGATTTTGGCGACACTTCCGGAGTCTCTACAACGAGATCAAGAGTTGACGTAGCAAGGGGAGTGGGCCTTAGCCCACGTTCTCTGCTGTAACTTGGCCTGCCAGTAGGAGCAGAACTATGAGCCTCTGATCGCAATGAGAACGTCTCCTCGGATGCGTTGGGCGAGGTAGTCATGCCCCCATCGATCCATGCACCGCTCGGTGGTTCCTCATAGACAAAAGGCCGTCCATTCTCCGTGATCTCCACCGAGTGCGACGTCGATGCTCGGGGTTCTGGTTCGTAGTCACGGTTTGTGTCGGACGATGAGCGGGTGGAGGCAGAGTTCTTTCTTGCAAAAGGATTCCTCTGGAGAGGTTTGGACCGTCCCCCGGCTGGTTTCTGAGCTATTCCATCTTTCCTGGGGGCCATACACACGAAATTGAGAGGTGAACGAGCGCGAAGAGGTGAAAGTGCTGCAAGACTCGTTTCACGCGATCTATGTCGCGTCCAAATATGGGATCACCCCTATGTGACTGCAAATCGACCCGGCCCACTTTCCAGTGCGTCAACTTTCTCTGACTGCCCAGGCTACAGTGCCTACTAACTAGGCAAGGACTTGCGGGATCACGATAATCGGTCTACACAACTCCTGATATGGCCGTGGACAAACCTACTCGTATTGCCCTTCTTGTCTGCGACACGCCAAACCCTGTCGTTGTCGCCGCACATGGAGAATATCCTTCAATATTCACCACCCTGCTTCGTGCATCTCTTCCACAGGATGTGACACCGGAAGCCGCTTTTGTGCTTGATGCCTACGACGTTGTGCACAAGATGGAGTACCCCTCGGATGCCGCAGAGTACGATGCTATCTTACTAACCGGATCGGGTGAGCAGACCACGCAATGAAATAAACGGTTGTAGGCTTATCTCCTGGTTTAGCTGCGTCGGCATACGAGAATCTCGAATGGATAAACAGGCTCGTCGCGTATGTCGCATCCGTGATTAATTCCCAACCGCAGGTCAAAGTGATAGGTGCGTCCCCGATACCGCGTCTCGTATCATGATTCAATTGAATGCGTGCAAAAGGTATCTGCTTTGGTCACCAAATCGTCGGTCGCGCTCTGGGCGCAGAATGTGTGCCTAATGACGGGAAATGGGAAGTTGGTGTTACGCCTGTTCAGATGAGTGATGAGGGCAAACGGATATTCGGGGTCGACACGCTGGTCCGTGGATTTCTCTGCATCTACTCTCATGCACGCTGAAAATGTTCTGTAGAATATACAGCAAATGCACCGAGACCATGTCCCAACGCTCCCATCCTCTTGTCGTCTCCTCGGATCCACGGCAACGAGCTATAACCAAGGGATGGTGCGCTACGCCGACGCCGACCCGTCATCCATCCAGGTCCTCACCCTTCAAGGTCATCCCGAGTTTACGACATCGATAGTAAATGCAATAGTCGAGGCTCGCGAGGCCGTAGGCGTGATCAGCCACGAGATCGCGGACGATGCACGCGCCCGCGGCGAATGGCGGAACGACGGTGTGAGCGTTGTCGGTAAGGTTATCTGGAAGGTGTTGGGCCTTAAAGCGGCGCCGTGAATAAAGTAGCATAGACATGGTTATGTAGAGGACTGTATCGAACGAGATAATGGACAAATGTTGTATTACCAGTACTGTATCGTCCGAGGATCATAGTAGATAAAATGAAATGTTTCATCTCTTTGCGTCTTGCCCACCTCTCACCATCACTAATACTGGTCGATACAGACGCCCTCAATCATCCCTCGTCCGCAGCGGTCCAGCACAAAGTTGTGCACTTCCTTGAAGGCAGTGAAGACAAAATGTCTTCCTCCGACCCCACATCTTTCTCCGCAGAATCGTACTTTGCAACGCAGCCGCCGCCAAGCACGCTGGAGCACGATACCGCCGGCGTCAAGGAGTTCATCAGGCGACAAGTTGAACGACGGCGGAAGGTTGTTCTGGTCACAGTAAGTCATTATCGACACCCTTTGGACTGCGGTATGCTCATCGGACGGCCGTTGGTTAGAGCGGCGGAACCACCGTTCCACTTGAGCTCAATGTGTGAGCACGTATCACACATCGGGATGACAACCAGCGTATCTTACGATGTGCGTGTAGCGTGCGGTTTTTGGACAACTTCAGTGCCGGTCAGTTCTTCCTACCCCCAAACGTATTCTCGTTCACTAAGACGCAGGCGGTCACAGGCACTCGCGGTGCTACGTCTGCAGAATATTTCTTGAAGGCTGGCTATGCTGTCATTTTCATGCATCGGCAGTTCAGCTTGCAGCCATTTAGCAGGCATTACTCACACTCCACAAACCCGTTCCTTGATTTCCTGGAGATCGAACCTCCTCACGGCCAGGCTGGCGAAGCGCACATCAACGTGACGCAGGAAAAGCGGGCGGATCTCCTCGAGGTGCTGACGACGTACAAGTCGGTGCAGCGGGATGGGAGCTTGCACACCTTGAATTTTGTGACGGTGAATGACTACCTGTGGCTTTTGCGTTCCGTGAGCCAGGAACTGTCGATATTGCGGCGCAGCGCGCTGTATTACCTCGCTGCGGCGGTGAGCGATTTTTTCTTGCCCACACAGAAAATGGTGCGTATTGCGCTCATTTTGTGCGCACACCGGACTGATGCACGTCGAAGTCGGAACACAAAATACAATCGGGCAAAGGTAGTCTCCATATCGAGATGGATCAAGTGCCGAAGATCCTAAAGCCCATGGTGGATGAATGGACGCGCGATGGGTACATCGTATCTTTCAAGGTGAGTACCACCACAAAAACACCCGGGGAAACTAATTCATTCCCCCGTTCATGCAGCTCGAAACTGACCAGACGTTGCTCATACCGAAAGCGCGGGCAGCGCTGGAGCGTTACGGCCACCAGGTCGTCATCGGCAACGACCTACACCGACGGAAGTTCGAGGTCTGCTTCGTCTCCCGCACGCCCGATGCGGGCTTTTCTGAATCCTGGCTACGCCTCGACGCGGCAGCAAGTAATACCAAGGAGATCGAGGAAGATATCATCGATGAACTGGTGAAGCGGCACCAGGGATGGATTGACGCTGAAACGGTGTCTGCCCGTCCGTCATGAAGACGATCGTGATAGAGTTGCTACTACACGCGGATGGTTTGTTGTATACTTATGACCTTCGTATATTCTAAAGGGATTCTCGTCAAACGGAACGAAATTCGGATGAGAATACACGCTGCGAGAACGCCTCGATGAAAGAGGTTGAATTGAGGACTACAGATGTATGCAAACGAGTAGATTTATCGTCCACCCTGGTAAGTAAGTAGGGTAGAGATATCAAGCTTAAAGATACGTCGTATTCACCACACGACCTAAATAAAAAATCCATGCCCATCCAATCCATGTAATGCTTACAACAGTCCACGCACGAGGGCTCGAATCACCGCAGCCCACCGATCCGCGCCCAAAACAGCTCCTCTCTCAAATTGACGAGCTCCTTCCATGTCCTTTCCTCCCACGTCGCATGTCCAACGTAAACCTGATCGGACACGTCCTTTCCGTTGGTCTCAGGCGTGCTGCCAGTTTCTTCACTCGTGCCGTTTAGGAGAGGAGCCGCGGATACGCCGTTTTCGGCCGGGACAGTGGCGCCGTTCGAGATGGTCTTGCTGTCGTCATTCTCGTGGTCGCCATTAATCGGAGTAGGCACGACCGCGGCTGGTGTATCCTCCTCCTTTTGTAAGGGAGCGGACTCTTCTTTGTGTGAAGGCGCGGACTCTTCTTTGTGTGAAGGCGCGGACTCTTCCTCCTCTTCCTCTCGTATAGCGGGGCTGGAAGCTTCCGCCGCAACCTGCACGAGGGGCGTTTTTGCTGGCTGGGGAGATGGCGCTGCCACCGAACCACGCCTAGCACGTGCTGCAGCACGCCGAGGGAGGGGAGGTGGAGCAGGAGACGAAGTTCGCGATGGTACGTCTTTGACATCAATGACGCTCGGGGCAGGTGCAGGCGTCGACGCTTCCGTTGGCTGTGAAGCGGGAGGTGCGGCTTGCTGCTCTGCAAACGACGAAGGGGCCGTGGGTGTGTTGGCAGTCGACTCCGGTAATGCAACAGCAGATGGAGAGATCGGGTTGGCATTGGCGCTGCTGGGCTGCGGTGGTGAGGACGAGAAGTTTGGCTCGTTGATCTCCTCGGTGGGGGTAGTGAATGAATCGTTCTGATGGCCGTCTGAATCGAGGGATGCAGACGATTTCGCCGCCGCCGGCTCAGGCGCAACATTGTTGGTAGTCGTGGGCAACTCGTCAGATGAGCTTTCGTATAAACCGTTTGTTTCATTCTCCGGTGCGGCTTTGGAGCTGGTAGCATCGGTCGTAGGAGCGGAAGGCTTGGGTTCAGCAGGGAGCTGCTCGGACGTCGCCTTTTCTTCATCGTTGCCCTTCAATTCAGGGGAAGCGGAAGTGAGAGCTGGACTTTCTGCGCGTGCAGTAGACACAGTCCGTCCTCGGGTTTCACTCCTCTTCGGCAAAGGAGGCGGGACAGAGTGAACCGGGCCAGTCTTAGGCTGTTGGGTCGGATGTATAGGCGGAGGGGCGAGAGGCAGTTTCTTTTCATCGACTGCTACTCGACCTTCATTAGAACTAGATCTCTCGCGATCTTTCTTGTCGCCTTCACCAGTCCAACTGGATGCCCTCTCCCCCAACGCCGTAGCCATCCCCCACAATCCTTTTCTTCGCGGAGGTACCGGTGGCTTCCCATTGACGTCTGCGGCACCACTCATCCTTGAAATGGACTTCGGTTGGACGACCGGCGGCAAAATCGGGACTTCCTCGTCCCAGACCTTCTCGACGACACCGCTACGTACAAAGGCCCACAGTGAGCAGGTCATTCGTAGCCGCGTCAGGCACCAACCCGACGTGCACAGCGGATACATAGTGATCTGCGAGCGACTCTGCGAGTGCTGGTGTGTAGGCGACATCTGGGGCAGCGAATTCCCGGAGCCAGAAGAACCGCCTGTATGCCTCGGCGAGTTGACAGGCGCATTTACAGTAGAGTTAGTAGATGTCGGAGCGGACACTCTAAATATGTAGATTTGTTGCGGGAGAGTTGGGAGGTCGGCGAGTAGATTATGTGTAGTCTGGGACGCCGGCGGTGTAGTTGGAGGCGAATTATGGGCAGAACCCGTCATCGTGTAGTTCAAAGGATTTTTGAAGAGTGACGCGGACCACGTAGAATTAGTACCGTTGGTAGGGACGGCTCGCAAGAGGGGGTGCGAAGGAGGACGATTATGCGAGTGATCGGAATTGAGTGAGGTGGGGAATATAGGCGTGCCACAGAGTGCACAGGCGATGTTGGTATAGTTAGCGTTTGCGCCGGGTATAATTGGTGATGCAAGTGAAGGAGTAGAGTAAGAAGTCGAAGATATCTCTTGGAGGAGAGTGGAGGTCGACATAGGCTCGATAATCAACTGCCCATTATGAATGGCGGACTGTACCGAGCGACGGGACAACCAATTCAGAGACGGAGCCAGGTCCAGGCGGACGGTAGGGTCCCTGCAAATGGCATCGGGCTCAGTTATAAGACAAAGCGCAGGACAACGCGTTACTCACGAGTCTTCCGTTACCAGGCGCGCCAAGAAAGGCAAGGGGAGGAGAGTCGACATTGGCGGCGGGTTTGGGGACGCAGGATGAATGGAACGCAAATGTGCCACAAAAAGGAGAAACTCCTGGTACGGGAGATGCGAACTGAGCAGACGAAGCGTCGGGGCTAACTGATTCTGCGACGCTTTCTGGACCCATTTGCCCTTGCCCAAGATGATTCGCATTTCCTCCGCCTCTCTCTCCGCCTTTTCTTTCTCGGCTTGGAGAGCCTGCATCTGCTGTTGCATAAGCCCAACCGCTTCCTCCGCGCCTTTCAACGCCGTCTCCGCCTCCTCGACCTTCTTCTCGCTTATAGCTCTCCCTAGCCTTGCTTCAGCAACCATGGTGTTGGCCTGGCCAAATAAACTCGCACTCAAATCGTCGAGGTCCTTCTCGATATCCGCGCGCGCTGATTCAGCTTGGCCCCGTTGAGCAGCCTCTTCGGTGGCCTTCTCCATAAGACGCGTAAGTTCTGCTGTGACATGGGATTTCTCGACGAGGAGCCCTGTGTTTAGCGCTGAAAGATGTTGCGTGCGCTCCAATTCCAACTGAGAGATTTTGACGGAGGACGATCGGAGGTTGGACGAAGCGACATGGAGGTCATCCTCGAGGTCGGAAACGCGGTCGTACGACTTCACAAGCTTTCCGTTAAGCTGTGTGACCTGAGTAAACAGGTCCTGTATCTGGTTGCGAAGAGACTCTATGAGCATAGTTTGAGCGTCGGGCTCGGTGTTTTGTCGTTGGTGGTCCATCGACTCCAACTTGTCCTGACTGTCGGCGGGGCGATTTTCCAATGTCGTCTCGGACATATGCCAAGACGCTTTCGAGCTACCGGAAAAGACAGACGAGATAGAAGAGGAGCGCGGTCGAAGGGTGGATTGTAGGTGGCGGACTGCGTGGCGGACGGTTTCAAGTCGATTTTCCGCTCGGCTGAGGATGGCCTCGACTTTCTCCTCCTGTACGGTCATCTCAGTCCCACAAAAGTTCTTGTTATTCTTGGCTACCGACATTCTGCCGTATAAAATGTCTCTTGACTCTATGCGCCATAGCGGGCATATCTGCGCATGTCTGACCGCACTGCGGCCTTGCATTTTGTGACAAAGGGCAATATCAACACGCCCAATGCTCGCGGACCATTTCATCCATACCGTCAGAGACGAATGCACGGTGCCAAAGTGGCTGAGAGGAACTCAGAGCCCAGAACATAACCGCACTGGCTGGCACCGTGATATGAATCAAGGTATGCCAGTGCTATACGAATACATGTCAGACACTTGTCCGACTGATTTGGAGACCGCGGATTTCCCAGCAATGTGCTCTCCTTCTCGAGGAAACATATCTCCATCAGGTCCATAAACACCGTCACCGTCGTTTCGAAGTGAATGCTTAACGATCGAATGCCGACGGCTTCGTGCGGGTGTTCATGAGGAAGCTGCGGTCACCAGGAGGCTACAGCTGTAAGCTGCAGGGAGTTCACGCTCGGCGGTTCCGTTCCCTAATATTCTACTCAGTCCTTGTCAGATCTCACGATCACATTCAGAACAGTTTTCCTCGAAGACTGTTGCCAGCTTACTCTCGAGGTTACATTGCGAGGTCCGGCCTACACTTTGGGCCTGCCACTGTGCCCATCCTTGCGACACTCCACCCCTTCACTGTGCCCTATTCATCTGTTGAGCGCCCACGATTAGCTGTGGGCGTGACGGACACCCTGCGGATACAGTCCAGATTGGTTTATGGTCTAGTCCAAGATATCACATGAGGGCCAGTTGGTCGGCTCGCTTGCAGTAGGGAGACCTGGAGATTTTCTGACTCTCATACCGTCGCGTGCTCTAGGTGCGTGTGCCAAGGCATGATCCATGGGATTCTGATGAAGTAGCTGACTGACATTGTCAGTTCGAGAGATATTGTATGCAGGTAGTAAGAGATTCTGGATTGCTCGGAAGCCACACCTATGTTCTCGTATCGACTCCACATGGCGATGGAACCCTGGTTACATGTTTGGCCTCCTCTCGTCCTATCGCGCAGCTCTAGCGCATTCCAAGTTTAACCGCAGTATGCTTTTTTTGGCGTCTGGCCGCTCAACGCCTTGCACGAGTCTCTCATCGCATTTATTTATTCCGGGAACGAACTGCGGTGAATCGGAAGCTACTGTCGATAATCGTTCAGCTTCTTTTTTCGAGCTGGCCATTCTCACATCGCAGGTAAGTTTTTCTTTCGTAGATGACGCCGCCTCTCACGTTGACAATGGAAGATGAAAGTTCCAATGATCGCGCAGAACCGCGGCTTGCGATACGGGTCCCATAATGCGAAAGGAAGAAGCCCGCCGGGACTCCGCTTGGTGCACGCGTCTATGCCTACGCCCGATGTTCCTTCCGCGGGACCCCAGCGGAACAACGAAAGCTCACGGTAGCGGACCTATTGCCTGTGGCGTCAGTCGATCTGGCACACACTGTGGCGTCCGCCAATGCCTGCAACTGCCAATGGACGCTTACATGGGATGGCAGCAAGCTATATAAACCATGTCTCCAGTTGTCAAATCACTCTCCAGTCCTCCTCTGCATACCGTCATCGAAATGTACGCCGCCTCTCGCCGTGTATTTTATATTGAGGCTCACTTCGTAATATCCGTGCAGGACTGCTAACGGCTCGCTATCCTTTGACGTGTCAGGCCCGAACGTCCTAGCATGGCAGGGCATGCGATGCATCTATACCAGCAAAAAACCTTTCGATGATATCGTTCTAGCCGTTCGAGCAACGACGGCCAAGATGCCCATCGACCCAATCTCCATGAGAAGCGGTTTCGGCATTTCTGCCCAAGAGGATTTCGAGAAATGCATCGCTGAGGCCGCGAGCAAGGCAGAGAAACCCTCTGGACTTTTCAGGTTTATGGAGATAAACCATGCGGATTGGTGGGTGATTATACTCACTATCGTCCCTTCGGAAATTTTTTGAGCTCAGAGCGTCCAGGCTCGATGCTTATCGCCCCGGCTGCCCCAAGCTACGCAAGTTTGTCATCGGGAGTCCCACCGTGCTCAAGAATATGGCGCAGTATGACGCCGCTGCCACCTTGCACGCGCCTTGGGACTTCCTCCTCCAAGAGGTCATCGATGAAGTCACTGGCGAATACGTGGGTACGAAGATCATTTTCGACCTGCCTAGTGCCACCATGGCATCCAAGGTTGGCGGCGAGGCACTGCTTAGAGAGAGCAAGAAGCTCGATGCGAAATTCAAAGCAGCGGTCGAAAGTTGGATCGCCATCTAGGTTCGTGTTCGTGCTATCCCTCGATGCTGGCCGAGGCATCTGACGGTGTCATTAGTTGACCTACAGCCCGACCGTGTTTGACTGTGTACAATTTTTGGGTGTTTAAATGATCTCATTTTGTGAAGTTGCGAACATACTTCAATCTCCAAACAAAAAGTTATAGTCCCGTGCGCCGGGGGCAGCGACACATACAAGACCAGATGGGGCCCTGCCTCGCGGCCGACGCGCGTATGCAGCCCAACTTCGCCCAGCGCCTCGAAGTTGTCTTCGCCGTAAGCCACGCTGTCAACGTTGTCGTTCGTGTCATGGCGTTACCCATAGACTTCACGGTTGTCAAACCATTCATTTTGCGCATATCTCTGGTTAGCTGCATCTCTGACGTCTTCTGTGTTGTACAGTGCAACAGAAATGCCCCGTATAGGAGGGCGTGGATACGCGAGGAGCAATCGCGATCGTGTTGATTGACATCCCAACATTGTAATGGTTCCACCTTACATCGTGACGATCAACACTCGCTGACATGCGATACACGAAAACCGTGCACCCAGCATTTTTCGCAGCTTCTGGACGGTCATTTTCTTAGCATCTGCGTCAAACCTCTCTACATCTCTCTTCGGAACAAACACTGAGGATACTCGCTGAGTCCGCCACTTCAGTGCTACGGCTCTCTCTTCTCATTTACTTCCTCATAGGCTGTAGCATATAAGCACCAACTTCATGAACTCGCCTCGTTCCTTTTCAGATTTTATTTCTGCATGCACAGGGACACCTTCGGCGACAAACCATACAGGACACGTTTCTAATATGCTTCGCAGCTTCTTCGTACCACCTCGGCTCGGACCCACGCATGCTTCTTTTTGTATGATGTATCACGAAATTCGCATCCTGTCAGTGTATCTCACATGTGCAGTCAACTAGGTACAGTCTCACGCGGATAAAGATGCTTGTTCGCATCCGCCTTTCTTCTCAGACTCTCACAACCTCTCATTCAGGTCTTTTGGTGCGCTCCAGATACCTCTAATCCAGGATGCTTTCGCAGTTTGTCTGGGTCTCGCTGTCCAGTATCTCATGCATTGGGCTCAAGCTCGCGTTGGACAAGTTCCTCGCCGTCAGACGCGCTCAGAAAGCCGTGGCGTACGTACCTAAACATGCAGCTGCTAATAAAAATGCTGACACCAATTATACCATGACATTGCGCGGTGTATTTGCAGATCGTATCCTGGCGCCGGTGTCCTTCTATGGCTCGATCCTTTCTATAGTATAGCTCTCATGTTAGCGGCCATTTACCCTCGCCCCGGATCTATAGGTCACTATAGTGGAAAGTTCTCGTGTGAGTAAGTCCAAACAATTTCATTCGCCAATGACATTAACCTTGCAATGTCAGTGTACGATAAATACGGTAGTACATGTCTCACCTCGATCAAGGTTTCGTCCGGGCAGCGGTATTTCTGGCTCGCAGATGCGGAGGCGCTGAAAGCTGTGACGTCAGATCGGTCCACTTTCCAGAAAGATATTGAAGCTGTAAGCCGCTGTCTCCTCCCTCTCTTTGCTGAGTAAGGATGTAATGAGGCACACCAGTATGCTGCAATCAACATCTATGGTGAAAACTTGGTCGGAACAGAAGGAGTGCATTGGAAAAGGCACCGTGCCGTGGCCAAACCCGCTTTCAATGAGGTAACTGTCGAACACAAGTCTAGTGTCTGTACTTAAGCTGATTACCTGCTCTGAATGCTACATAGGCAAACAACGCGTTAGTTTGGAGCGAGACCATCCGCGTTCTCGGCGGATGGTTCGAAGAGCTAGATGAAGTACGCGAGTCCACCGTGGCTATCGATGCGACTCAGGTCATGACGCAGGTAATTCCGGTCCTGTGTACCGCAGACGCATACTTACATCGGATAGGTCACATTACTTGTCATCTCTGCAGCTGGGTTCGGGCGCCGTACATCATGGAAGGACGACTCGCTAAGTGACCCACCGCCCGGGCATGTCCTTACCTTTCGCTCCGCCGTTGCCAATGCTGTGGGCAACGTCATTCTCAAGGCTCTGACCCCTGCGTGGCTTTCCGGAGCCCATATTCCCTTCCTGTCGAAACGTGCCAGATGGGCGGAGCTGGCGTTCGACGAGCTGCGGCTGCATATGCTGGATCTTGTTTCCACGGCTCGTGCAGCGTTTATGGAGGGGAAGACGTCGGTCACGGAAGCTGCGCTACTGACGAATCTCGTGGAAGCCAACATGTCGGAGGACAGCGATTACAAGCGACTGACCGATGATGAGTTACTGTCTAACATATTCGTGAGTCGCAGCATGTTTTACCTACTTGCTGATTCCTATGATTCCAACATCTCATTTGTTTTTGGTTCCAGACGTTCCTTCTTGCAGGCCATGGCAAGTCACCGCCTCGTCTGATTCATTTTGGTGCTAACGCATGTGTTAACACTCTAGAAACATCCGCCCACACTCTGAGCTTTGCTATTGCACTGCTAGCCTTGAATCCCGCCGTACAGCAGAAGTTGTACGAAGAAACTTCTCGTGTATGGCCAGCTGGGCCGCCAGATTCTACCTCGGTAAGTGCAGGCCCATACTTCTCGGCTTTAGCGATCTTACTCTCCGCAATCTAGTCCTACAAAGACGAGCTGCCTAAGCTGGTACGACGCGTTTTGTGTCCCCAAGGCCACTGACTTAGACTTCATGACCATCTAGGAGTACACCACTGCCGTTTTCCGCGAGACACTTCGTCTGTACCCCTCCGAGCCGCGTCTCGTCAAACCCGTCCACGCAGACACGACTCTCACCGCACGAAAGTTTACTCCGTACCGTCCCGGCGAAAGCCAGTCAGCAAATACCTTCGTGGTTCCGGTACCCAAGGGAAGTGCAGTCGTGCTAGACATTTGGGCCCTCCACATGAACCGTACGTCCACCCTTTCGTAAGATTCATTACCCGCATTTACATTGATGAGTTGGTGCAGCGATGTACTGGGGCCATGACGTGGATTCCTTCAGACCGGAACGGTTCCTGGACACTGAAACGTACCGCTGGCCGCGCGATGCATGTCTGTAACTTGCCCCTTTGGTTATTTATTATGGCTTGCTGATTATTGGCCCCATCTAGTCCTGCCCTTCAGCGCTGGCGCTCGTGCATGCATCGGTCAACGTTTCGCGATTACCGAAAGTGTTTGCATTTTAGCAAATCTCGTCCGCCGCTTCGAGATTATGCTCCCTTCGGCCTTGGAGGACATGCCGCGACGTGAGCAGGAAAGAATCATGCTATCGTGGAGGACGGGTGTCACTATCACACCTACAAACTCACATGTGCGTCTACGTCGTAGAATGTGAATTGATAGCGTCCATTGCCGGACTGTAATGAGATTGCATACACGGGCTTTACGGACGAGAACTGGTCGCATTGATTGCACACACACGTCTATTACAGGTTGCGAAGCATAGCACAAATAGCAGAAGGTCGATTATCGTTCCATGGTGGAGCAGGAACAAGGGACAACTAGGGGGGTCCAAGATTAGCCCGACGTCTCGAAGAAGAGTTCGACATACATACTTAAAGGATGACAGTAATGAATGAATAGAAGGATAAGGGCAGGACGATTGCAGGCGCCCGTTTGAAGGGCCATTTTGGTGGATGCTGAATTATTTTGCGATGCGATGGGTCGAGTCGAGTGTTGAGGGTATATTTCCGATTGAAGTGTGCAGAGCAGCAGAAGCGAGGGACAGAGACAGCGTAGACAGTTTCAGACCGCTCAAGAATAGTAGTTGGCGTAAGACAGCGCAGGGCTCTGGCTTGAAAAGTTCACAGTAGGATTGAGTCTTCGGGATGAGATCCGTGAGCTCGAGTCGTTGCTCCAACTGCGACGTAGAAGTAAATGAGGACGTCCAATCACAAAAGCTGACTCAGTGCGTACCCTGAGCTAGTGGAACTAGACCTTGAAGACATTCCAGACCATGGTAGATTGTAGTTCGTGCGAGAAAAGGGGGGCGGTGGCGCAAAAGAAGAGGAGTAATGTGTTTCTCCGAGCAGGCCGCTGGGAAGACAGGCTCCCATGTTGGTTATGTTGTTTCCGAACTTTTGCTGGGAGGGAAAACAGAGCGCACTGGGCATGACGTCGTATACGAAAGGGGGCGCGAAGGGATTCAAAGCTGGCATGGCGTTCCTAGGAGAAGAGATACCGTAGCCATGGAGAGCAGGCGCTGTAGCACTGGCAGTATGGACGTAGTCGACATGGACGGCGGCGTTCAAGTAAACCTGTCGGTGCAGAGACTCCTTCGCGTCATGCGCACTAGTAGCCGTCGCGAACTCGACTAGAGCTGAGGTTTTTCCAGAAGCGGCGTCCTGAGGTGAAGGATCCAAGATTTCGAGCCTTTTTATAGCGCCGAAGGGACAGAAAAGAGGGTGCAAATCTAGGGTCTGAGAAAAAAGCAGTGTTGGCAGATTCGTCACAAGCAAAGTGGCTGATGCTGTTGGAACAGTGTCTGAGAACGAGAAGTCATGCTGCGCGGCGCCTGCGGAAATGTCAGAAGGGTTCGCGGAAGGAAGGTTGGTACCGCAATTCTCAAGACCGTTCAGGGTAGGCGACCCTGCAGGTTGAGCTTCGAGTGCCATTGTACGGTCGCCGCCATCGAGAAACCCTACAATCGCGGTTAATGTGCATACAATCCATTATATATGGAAGGCATAAGCAAACCTTGAGAGCGCTGAACGACAGCCCAGGACACATCTATAGTATGGCCCCTACAAAAGCCGGGTAAGACGTAGTCATTGCATCACGTTCAGATGTGAGCGACTAACTTGATCTCAGAACGCGAAAATACTTTCATTGCGAGCTTTGCTTCCTCGTGGCTTGACATTACAACAAACCCGCGACGACGCTGAGCGTTATCTGCCGTCGCGAGAATGACACAGTGCTAATAAATGACAGATGAACATACGCTTGATACGAAGCAAATGGAAGGCCTTACGGATACGGTGCCACAGCGTGAAAATATTTCCGTGAATTCAGTCCTACATAGCGTCAGCATCGGTTGTTGTCCGGATCGAGTGAGAGAACTCGTACTTGGTGAACTCGAAGGGCAAACCCAACACGTAGAGATTACGGCGCGTCTCCGCACGTTTTGGTTGGTTGGCCGCGCAACGGTCCACTTTGGGAGATGGAATGGCAGAGACAAGTCTATCAAATATACATGAGTACGTGGAAAAGACGGATACATGGACCATCTATGCGGCTTACAGTGAGCAGCCTCCTACGTTGTATCCAGTCATACACAACGCCTTCCTTTAATCGCAATCGTCAGCGATTATGCATTAGTCAATATTAAAACATACTTTGCTGCGTCATGCGTGTAGAAGGAGAGTTCTAGATAGCTGCCGGCTTGGAGACTATTACCAAAATGCTCTTCGCAGCTTCGTACGTCTCCTGAAAGGAGAAACACGTGAGAAGGATGCTTGGTACGAAGCCAAGGAGACAGAATTACCGACGAGGGTGTTGAATAGCGCTACTACTTCTGCGCGACTCGCTGGTAGGTAATGGGGGATTAGCCAATAACGACAGTGCAGATATCATGCTCTGCCGCTTACCTGTTGGAGAGATGTTTCCGACTTTGATACTGAGGGTTTCGCGATTGAACTTGAAGACGGGTGTGGGAGATGGACCCATCATTTTGGGGAGAATATACTGATTGTTTTGTAGGAAATAGTTTCGGCGATTCTGTGAAAGCAATGTAAACGATGGCAAGGAATGGTAATCCAAGAAAATGTAGAGCAAGAAGCAGCTGGTGGTGGTCGGGAACAAGAAACGACGGGCGTTGGCGGACCTTGAACACGCTCTACTTGTACTTAAGCGGACTTTGAACGCGCTTGTAGACGCGACACGATCACGGGGTGTATTTCCTTTCTCCTCGACAGACTTGAACACAGCGCGTACAGACTCAAGCCCAGCTGCGCTAACCGTTAAGCCATCCTGAAAAAAAGCCATGTCTAACAGACCTATATCCTCGCTTTCTCTGCCGAAATCCACGCTTTCTGCCCTTACAAGAGCTGGATATGAGACGACTAGCGACATCTCCGCGACATCTGCTGAGATGCTGGCCAAAGGTGGCACAGCAGCTTCGATATGAAATGCTCTATTTTGCTCAAAGAATGTTTAGATCTGAACATCCCAGTTTCTGCAACGCAGGCGATCATTTCGGCGTCGCAAAAAACCAAGCCTCCCTCGATGACGCAGTCTGCAGCGTCGTTGGTGGTAACATCAAATAAGTTTGCAACTCGATGCCGCCCAGTTGACGCACTTCTATCCGGGGGCCTTACTAGAGGAAACATCCTCGAGATATCTGGACCTCCTGGAACACCAAAGGAGGCGATAGCACTGAATTTGGTTAAATCTTTCGTAGAAGCCGACGAGGAGGTCTTGTTCATAGGTAGTCTATTTTATTTCTTGTGCGTTGTCTCTCAAAGTCTCAATTATGGACAGACACACAGAACATGAGTAGCCCTGCATCAATTTGCAAAATATTTAACGGTTAGTTTAAGTGATCTGGCTGTAACACAAGCTCACGCTCTCTTAGGCACACCATTCTCTGATAGATGCAAGCGGCTTGTGCATCATGCAAACGTACACTCACTTCCCGATCTTATGATATTCATGCACAAGTTGCCTGCATATCTTAGTGCACATCCGCGGGTTTGTCATCCGACTCTCATTAGAGTGCTACAACTAACGTTTACGCCGCTTTTGAAAGACAGGCTTGCTCGTCGTCAACTCTATATCCTTTCCGTTTCAGTCTTCGCAGACTCTTACCCCTGGGGCGCGAAATTCTTTGCTAGCACGGATAAAGCAGACGTTTACAAAGGCTTGCGCATCGCACGTCTTATCTGTGAGTTATTCCTCGAGGTATAATCTGGGTAGTCGTGTATTCATCTGAGTCGACAATGTAGATCGTAGTGACCTCCCAATTAGCCACCAAATTGCTTAACGCAGACGGCACTCCGGGGAATTTTGATACGGGATCGAGGGCTGTGATGGTCCCCCAGCTAGGTATGACTGCGTTCGTTTACGCCGCCGTACGTTGTAGTCTGACCGCCTATATTGTAGGACCTAGCTATCTCCCCTCGGGTCGAACACACCGTTTAGTCATATTCCCACAGCGTCAGACAGCGGGGTCAGTACCTGATACTCTCTGACCGTCGGTGTACGCTGATGCAGATGAATTTCGTTCAGAGTTGTGCGGGTGATCTCGTCGCCAAATTCCCAACCTGGGGACAAAGGACCGCCACAACAGGAGAACTATGAGATGGTACGTAGCCAAGGCACCCAGTGTATAACTCGGAAACCGATATGATTGCAATCTAGCGTGACGGTGTCATGTGTTGAGACATATCATCACCGTCTGTACCATCCATAGCGAGTGGCTTCGCCCAAATGAGATCAGCCCTAGTTTGGTGGAGGATCTCCCAGGTCCTCATCCGGAGTGATTATCATGTCCATCTTCCAGTCGTTATCCCCAATCGGCACTTTTCCCGCATCGAGGAGCTGTTCCCTTAAGACCAACGCGACTATTGGTAGAAACAATTAGGCTCAAGCGATGTGTACACCTGAGGATGTTGTAAACCAACCTAACGATGGTCGCACGAGACCACGCTCTGCAGCGAAAGATGCATACGACGATATAAATCGATCGTAGTAGCCCTTCCCGTGGCCAAGCCGTGATAGCGATCTATCGAAAGCCACGCCTGTGAAATCGATTCGCCTAAGATAAACGTGTACAGCTCGTTGCACAGAGGAAGTCTTTCACCTGGCACCAAAATGAGATCCAGGCCCTCGCATTCCACATCGAGTGCTGTGCAGAGATAGAGTCGCAGTCCTTCGACGTCTTTTACTGAAAGCGACATACCGTTCAGGCGTCTGTGGCCTTTCCAGAATTGATCTGGTTCCCTGATGCCCCACACCCCGCTGGGCAGCGTGTGGAGATCCTCCTCGCCGTAGAGTTTAAGGAATTCCATGCGGCCCTCGGTCGTCTGGTCTATCCTCGGTATGAAGACGGTCTTACCTACAGAAGAGACACCCAATTGTCCGACCGTCAGTTACTTCACTCTGAGACTGATCCATAACGAGCACTGGCAAAACGTACCGGCGCGCAAAATTTCCGAGACAAGCCAAGTGGTGCCTACCTCTCCTGAAGGCATGCTTAGGTAGCAGCTCACGGAGCGGCATTGTCTAAGCACGGCGGACCGGAGAACACGATCTGCGATTGTGCGTGCTGGATATGCTTGCTTTCAGCAACTGCCGATATACTTGAATCAAATTTGGGCAAGATGCCTTGCACATTGTATCTCGAGTGCGGACTGGGGAAGCAGTCGCAAGCTCGCTGCCATGGCCTTGCGCAGGGCTTTCTTGTCGGCTCGTATCGTCCCGTGTAGGGCAGCCATTTCGAGTGGAATAGCAATAATACAAAGAGGTAAGCTGTTACAAGCGCAGAAAGTAAGTAGAATGAAATACGAAGACGAGGACCGCGCCGGTTATGAAGAATCTGTTCACGATTCATTTCAGTGTGGCGTCGAGTCGTCCTTGCCTTTCACCTTGACCGTCGACCGTTTTCCAGATGCTCCTGCTCCTAGGAAAGCTGTGTTTCATCGTTTAGCCTCAGAAACCGCAGTCTTCGTCCTGGGATTGCTATGCCAGAGGAGCCGACGTCGCCCGTATCTCCGTTGGCGCCGTACCCTCCTCTCCCACCGACAGAACACCGCAGTCGAGCACCAGAGTTTTACGGATTCGTCGCTTGGACGTCGACATCGCTGCTGTTTGTCCTATTTCTGCTATGGGCTTTGCTTCCGGATGAATGCATTGTCAAGTTAGGCGTCGAATGGTACCCTAGCCGGTGAGTCTTCGTATGGACGCATCCTTTATCCCAGCGCTTAACAACGACCCCACACAGCGAATGGGCACTGCTCGTTCCTTCATATGCGATGCTACTCGTCCTCCTGACGTACTTCACATATTTCGCACTTGCTATTGCGGATACACCGCCGTTCTCCGATCCCAGTACAGTAACTGGTGAGCTTGTTGTCCCACATGCACGGCCCGGACTGGTGCTCACTGCTTGATCTTGCGTAGATTCTAAAGCTCATACCCCACCCCCTGGTGCGCAAAATCCATACCTAGCGCACGCAAGATCCGACGCTATCCCGGAGTCGTATGACATTCCTATTGGGATGGTCAATCGTGTGGTATATGGGCGTCGTGGACAGCAGTCCGGCCCGTCTCCACTGAATACAGCTGGGCGTTCATGATGGCTGGCGATGAATGTCAATGGCCACCGGTGTACATGCTGGTCCCCTCAAAGCTAAATCCTAGAATGTGAAACCTTAGTCGTTCGCATTCCACGCTACGTCTAAAATACATGCCTTTTGTGTGCACTAAACAGCAGTCATGATCATCAGATGCCTCCAACCAAGAGAGCAATCATATTATGTGTAGGTCAAATAAGTAGTGTGGGATCGGTATAGTGGTTAATCACAAAGGACCGAAAGCAAAACGGTGCCAATTCGCACCATCATTACACAAGATTAAATTGTAGCAGGCCCCTCATCAGATAGGTACTACCGTGGTGTCAACACCCTGTGCCAAGGGTATCAAGATATGGTCAAGAATGCGCGTGTTCTATCAAGATGGCCCACTGGACACACGGACGAGCTTGCTAGACAGCTGCGGTCGTCCTGCGGGCCATGACTGCCGGACCAGGCAGCGACTTCCACTATACAAAGGAGCATGAGTACGGACACGATACCCTAAAGCAGCGTACGTGACTGACCTGGGTGGGATGATACGGGTGGGACCCTGCGTCTGAATAGGAGTCCCTCTCTTCATATCCGTCCTCATCATCGGACACGCCCGCCGAACGCACCACGGGCGGCAACGGAATGGGCAGCGTGGGACAGGGTGAGAGCGGTCCGTCACCGTCACCGTCTTCGGAGCCAGAGGGGGAAGGCGATTCCAGATAGTCGACGTTCGAACGCGTCGACAGGCTGTGAGGAACCCATCGCAGTTTCTCGGGGATCTTGAATGCGGGCTCGTGCACGTTGGATATCACCGGCTTGTCGAAGTCGACATTAAACTTTCGTGACGTAGGCGTGGAAGAGGCGGAGGAGGACGGCTGCGGTATAATTCCGTGCGTCCGGAGGTGCCGCTTGCAGTTCGAGCGCACGGCGAAAGTCTTGTTGCACTTGGTTACGGGGCAAGGAAACGCTATAGGAAAATGTAAGTTGGACTGTACATAGTAAGATAAGAGCGCGCGCACGTTTGGCGCCAGAATGCGAGTTCATGTGCGTCGCAAGACCACTTGGCCGAGGAAACCACTTCTGGCATATTTCGCATTGGTGCATTTTCGATTTCTTCGCTGGACGCCTCGGGGGCACATCCGCCTGCATCTCCCCGCGATGACTCGATTCTTCGCGCATGGTAGAGCGGGTATAGCGATGTAGGGTATCTCTGTCTGAGTCCAGTAGAGGGGAATGTGTGCGCTTGCGTGTTCGCGGAACGTCAGAATCTTTGTAGACATCCGAGTGGGAAGAAAGTGGCGTGTGCGGAGACTGGGGGCTCCACTCCGTGCCCTCGGTTTCGCTGGTGCCCACATTGCGATCGGCGGTGTGCAGTGAGGCGAGGAACGTCTGGCTATCGTAGTTATCGATAGATTGAAGGGTAGGGAGACTACGAAAAGTGAACATCGCTGGAGGGAATGCTCCGTGTCCGGGAGCATTGAACGTCGGTGATCCTTGAGCGGAAGAGGCACTATTGACTTGCGGCGATCTGGGAGCCTCCGAGGGCTTAGGATAGAACTTGTGGGATGGGAAGGATTCCGGCTGAGCGGACGTCGCGTCTGAAGTGTACGACCCGTTACGTATACCCCCAAAACCCTTCAATTCCACACCTGTCGCGCAATCTCGATAGTGCGCGCCACCGCCAGAAGTGCCGACATGGGCGTTCTCGTTCGAAAGCTGCGATGACGGAGAGTAGTTTCTGGCGATGGAGTTGTAGGCGGGTATAGAGGTATTATCGTCGAGCCGCGTCCTTTGCGATGATTCTGGGTATCCGACCATGTTTGTGGGGCGAAAATTGGGGCGTGCATAAGTAGGCGATGCCGTCGATGGCGGCGCAAATCGCTCTCCAAAAGTCCCACTCTGGTCGATATATGTGTTGTTCGGATAGAAAGGTCGCGCGGAGGATGTAGATGTAGATGGCGTGAACTGGGGATTCGACCAAGATTGACTGTGATGCACGGCGGGGACTCCATGCATAGGCGATGGTTGAGCGGCCCCTTCCGCAGATGCAATATATACAGAGACGTCCATTGAGGTCCTAGATCGGCGTAGAGCAGCGTCATCAGCGTCATTCTACGCGGTAAGAAAAGCAGACGACGCACGCCGCGCAGCTACTGGCGTGGAAAAGACCTATAAGCGCTCAAGTCAGTCTCAAGGGACGTACGAAAAACGGGCGCACGGCGTGAAAATTTCTCACTTGTGGCGTAAGTTTAGCAGAAGAGGGTTCGTCGACTCGGGGCGTCTGTTGCAAGCGATTTAAGGGGGTTCGAGGAACCCATGAGGAGTGGACATGGTGGTAGAACACGAGGAAAAAGGCGTGTACGGACTCGGGATCATCATGGACCCACGAGACCAAATCGTGAACGCAAAACAACCAAGTTCCCGAACTGGCGTTGCCCTTCTGCTTTTGGTGAGCTTATCTGCCAATCGAGCGCCGATGGGAACCGGCATATTTGACGGATCAGCTTGCTAAAGTCTGGTCAAAGTACAAAGTATAAAGGCAAAGAGCATTCAGCGACCGTCGTGAGGCAAGCACGGAAAAGTCTGGTTCAAATAAATCGCACCATTTTTTTCATGGGGACTAGCCATATTTTTCTGTAGACAGACCAGCGGATTGGAACGAAAGAGCTACCCAGACGTGCCAGACCTATGATGTCGTCGCTACGGCGGATTACCTGAACGCACCCTTTTGAAACCTAAAAGTAAGCGCGAGGAAGAGATATTAAAATTCTTCTTCAAGTCAGCGAATGTGCGCACCCGAAGAAAATAAGAATTTATAGGTCCCACAAAGTCCGCGAAGTTGCAAATGCCTCCGTGTGGAGGCCTCAGGAACATATGCCTCCGTTGCTGGTACCCCATCGCGACTGATCATCTTGGATCGTGCACACATGGTGTCAGAAGGGATCCCGGTCCGTCTTCAAGCAGGCATTCCAAAGTCTGAAAATGGACAAGATGATGCGATAGGGATTAGGGATAACAAAGCTGGTACAGGACTGAGGATAGGATGCGATATAAGTATACAGATGGCGGTTGATGCAATGGACAGCGAAAACAAGTTGCAAACAGATGCCGGATATAAACGGCGAGGAAGGAAAGGACGAGATTACCCTCGGCAACTATAAAGAGGTTCAGAATATGGAGGTAAGAATGCCAAAAAGAAAATACACACCGAAATGGTGCAAGCCGCTTCTGAGCGCTCTCAAGCACGTCAGAGTCTGTGGCGTCCATGGATCGGTTCTGGCGGCGGGCGGACTTGGGAACTGTTTTGGGCGCTTCACTGAAGACCAGACTATTCCGTGCAGACGAAGCCTTCGGTCGAGCCTTGTGCTCGGATCGTGGCTGGGACGACATTGTCCGGACATCACGCGCAGAATGTCGACCTGCCGGGGTGATGGCCGTATCTTGACGTCTCAGAACGCCCTACATAATGAAAAGAGAACCGTTAGGAGAATATGCAACGACTTCGGACCAGTGAGGCGTACTGTATTCCTGCCACGCTCCCTGGGCGTGGTGTTACGCGCCCATTTATGCCACCATCCACTAGCGACGACGTCCTTGCGTGCCTCGACAGCATCGGCCGCCGCTTTTTCACCTTCATCGAAGTCGAAGCCCAGATCGTCGTCCACCACCATAGCGCCACCGACATCTTGACTGGCGCCCAAGGGCGTCACGGGAGAGGGTGTCGGAGTAGTTGAGCCAGGCTGTCCGTCCTTTTCCTCGTCAAAGGAATCGATGTCACTGGTCGGGTCATCGCCAAATAGTTCACGCAGGTCAGGGCCTAAGAAGATGTTCTCGTCGTTCTTGTCGGGTGAGTTTCGCAGGAGGATATCCGCGAGGGGTTCGTCGGTGTGGTTTCGATTCGGCCGTAATGCGTGGCCTTTACCACTGATAGGACTAGAGATAACGTCGGCACCGAAGTCGTCGACGGTGTGATCATATTGTCGCATATGTGCAGGGCGTATCGGCGAGGACAAATCGGGCGCTTCACTCTGGCGCGAGGGCGAGGGGGAAAGATAGCCATCTTCTTGCGCCACCAAATCCGGCGCCTCAAATGCAATGTCCTCGTCTTCGGACAAAGGAAGATTTTCCTTGTCATCAGTGTTGCGTGAAGGTCCTGCGACAGGTGTTGATGGAACGAGGTCGGCTTTTGGGGTGGAGCCGGCGAAGAAACGAGACTGCATCTCCGATTGACATACTGCCTCCTCGCGTTTCTTCTTCTTGACTGCGATGTCGTGGTCCATGACGTCTGCCAATGTACGCTTTCCGCTGGCTCGCCCGACAACCATGGTCGCCTTGACGGGCTGTGACGTGACCTTGGGCGCGAGAGGTTTCTTGGACTTTGGTGCTGTTTCCCAAATTCAGAATCTATCCCCATATACAAGCCCATACAAACTCACTGAAGAAGTTCAGGAGGCCTGCGCTTGATGCTTTACCCTTGCCCTTGTCCTTCGACGCGAATGGCAAAGCTTTGACCGCTCTGGGAACGTAATGAACGTTGATGTCCTCCATGGGCAATAATGTTACTGGGTCGGCATTACCCTCAGCAACCATCTTTGCGATGGACGGATCAATATCCCTACAACAATATAGCTCAGCGACTGCAAGACTCAAACGGCACGAAACGGCTTACTTTCCGACATACGCATCCTGCTCTTGATCCAACTCGGTGTCGCCAACCTCCAGGTCGGTCAGATGCACGAGTTTTTCCGACGTAGGGTCATAGACCCTTTGGTGAAGGAACACCTTCTCGGCGAGCGCAAAATGCGACAAATACTTGCTCGGTACTGGCTTCTTGCCCTCGAGCCTCACAGCTTTCACTGCATTCTCGACAGTCTTGTACTTGCGCAGCAATGCGTACGCAGTCTTCAAGCCCACACCTGGAATACTCGCGAGATAGTCGCAGCCGCTGAGAATGGCCATTGCGCGGAACTGCGCGTCAGACCAGCCCACGAGCGACACGCCCCCAGACGCGACAGCACCAAAATCGGCGCGCGATATAGCGGTGATGGTACTGGAGACAGCATCGAGCTTGAAGAGGACCGTACGACAGCCGAAAACAAGGAGGTCAGAGTCCTCGGTGATGATACCATCGACCAAGCCGACGCGCTCGAGGTACGCGAGCTGCGCATCCGCTTCGTACGGGGCAACGACATAGGGGACGGACTCTGCACGGAGGGCCTGAACACGCTTAGACAACACTTCCCTCAACGCGAAGAATAAATCACACCTTGATGAGCTGAAATGCCATTTGCGGGGTAACGTCGATGCATTTGACGTAGTACTCTCGTGCTTGCGAGTGCTTTCCCTGAGCTGCTAGCGCGTCCCCACGCGCTAGGTTCTCGTCGCGCTTCTGTTTGCGTTCGACCTCAGTGCCCTTCTTCGCCGGGAGGGGGCCGCCGTCGAAGACAATATACGGTTGAATGTTGTGGTGTCGCAGGAGACGCACGCGGTGCATCGCATAGTCAACATACCTACACACCTATTGTGAGCATACGGTGCCTAGCGGTGGCTCACAACCCAAGCACCACTACGAGACATCCCGCCGTGTGACGATTTTGCTACACGTCCCCCCTCGCCTCGCCACCCTTCGTACGCGCACAGAAGACGTGTCACTCACTTGTGAGTCTTCTTCCCCGTGGCGAGCTCGGTCGCACACGTATAAACACCTCTATGTAGCCAGACGTAGGCGTCGACCGCGAGCGTTTGGCCAGAAAACTCCGAGAGGTGCTTGTTCTGTTGTATCGATTTCAAGAGCGGCAGGAGACCAGAGATACCCATACTGCGGAGGGTGGCGCGTTTTCGAGAGCAGGTATCATCCACGGAAGTTGAAGAGAAAACGGCAGTAGAATAGCGGGGAAAGAAACTTAGAAAGAGTTCGGTGTGGCGGGACCAATACAAACGCGTCGGTCGTGATCGCGTTTTCGGCATCCGGCCCTGGCTGACTTGGAACCTTGGAACGCGTCGCGGGAACAGCGTTTGCATATACTGTACCATTACGACCACAACTTCGTCACGCGTCCCAAGGACACCTGAAGTGAAGCTATTTCGCGCGACTGTCACGCGTGATTTCGGTCTGTGAAGTGAAGGAGTGACATTATTGTAGGTAGTAGGGAAAAACTGAGAAAAACGGTCTAATGACGCCAAAATTCGGTGTACTGCTTATTTGCAGTGCGGCGCCTCTTAGCACCATGGCCCTCTTCAACCACCGGAGCGTCATCCTGACCTCTTCCCAAGTCATCAGCCTCCACCTCGCCACCCTCGTAATACACCTCCGATAAGTTATACATTACCAGTCTGCCGTTCTCGTCCCGCTGGTATCCATCCAGTGATGCCTGGCTAGTATGCACCGAGGCAGCTTGAGTGTCCTCAAGAACGATGTTGAGGGGTACTCCAGCATCGTCACCATCGTCCTCGTCATCTTCTTTGTCCTCGTCGAAGGGAGTTCGTCCTCAACTAGCTGCGAGTCTGTACTG
>KN832562.1:732646-750342 GCA_000827205.1 Plicaturopsis crispa FD-325 SS-3 | reverse complement strand
GTTGCCGAGAGCGGGCAAGTCGAGGTTGAGGAGGTCGCGAATAGGCGTGGTTCCCGGCGGGATACGGACTTCATAATTACTTGGTATCTTTAGAAGACGGCGTCGTTCCTTTCGGAGGGAACGGAGAACGTGAGGCTGCAGCGTGTCTCGCAGCATCAGGAAAAGTCAATCCGTCTGAAACGGTCTGAAACCCCTGATTTCAGACGGTCAGACGGTCAGATCGGTGTCTGAGTTCAGTAGGTCCCCTTCTGACTTCAGATGCTGTCAGTCCGTTCTTCAGACCAAAATCAGACAATTATCCTCTCAGAGGTAGTTCAGAGACCTAATTCAGACTGCTTTCATACTGGGATTCAGACAGCTTTAGACGGAATTCAGATCCATAAATCTTAGCTCAGACATCGGTAGTACAGCATGAAGGATGTATATTCAATGTAGGCTAATACAAATCATGTGTGACTACGTGCGGACTACCGAAAACGAGGAGGAATGATGTGCAGACCAGCTCGGGCGAGCATGGAATTAGTATCGCACCCCCGAAGACAGTCCTTGGCTCATCTCTCTGCTGTCAGCATGTACCCATCACGATTCTCGTAGGGCTCACCGGTGTCCTTGTCTTCACTCAGTCTGTTAGCTCTCCACTCCCCATAGCCAAGCAGCTGACAGTACATGTAACTGTTCGTAGGTTAGCACTACTACACTGGATACGCGAGGACTTCATAGCGTACCGAATCTGTGAGACCTCAAGTGCAGCGGCGACGCGACGCGACGCGATCGATCTTGCGAGATTCCTGTCATCCACCCTTGTAGTTTGCATGAACACATTGATCGGGGCAGATGGCCTGTGCAACGACCAAGAAGCAACGAATGTCATTTAGTTCAGTTGTTCGTGGATAAAAGGCTGTAAACATACATTATAGTTGAGCCGCACCTCCCGTGCAGCTTACCCAGAGTCCTATCAGGGCAATAGTGCGCGCGACACCTCCGGGGACACAGGCGAGTGCAGGTGCCAGGCGTATGCTTCTTGAAAGCAGACGCCGAACCAGAGACCGGACGAAGGATAAATGAGATTGTTGGACGGCAACAGGTACCCGGACATCCGTGCAGAGGGGCGGCGAGAAAGCTGAGTACTTAGTGAAATCAGAGTGGAATCGTTCAATGCCCCGCTCTTCGAACGTCGAAGTTGACCGCGAAAACGACGGTCCCTTACAAGGATACATACGTGGCAAAATGTAGTTCAAGCGGAGCTTGAATATTACTTAGCCACGTTTGCGACTCGTCTATAACGACGTTGATCGTTGCACCATGCACGCTGCTCCTCTCGCCCACTTGCCGCCTCGCCTTCAACCAGCCTTCAACCAAGGAGATTATATCTACGCTGCTCTTTCTCATTTGCTCGTCGCCACACCTGTCTTCCAATGCAACACAAGACCTACGCTACGACAATACGACAATTTCTCGGGGGCGCGCAAGCCCACCTGCAAGTTTCGCAGCGCGTGAAATACAGCGCGGGGGCCGGGCCTTTGCCCACGAAGTCGAAGACGAGTACAAATGTGCACAAGACGTGCATGGGCCTGGGAGAAAGATGTGAGCCGCCGCTCTGTAGTGCATGAGTGTGCGTTGATTTGACTAAATTGTATGCCCAGTGTGGCTCAGATAATTGAATGTTCTTGTCCAGGTGAGCCTGGGTACGTTTGCGAGCGCCAGATATTTCGAGTTGTATGTACTAGTTTTACTATGACTCGGAATATAAAATTCTAGCTTTTTCGTATGTGCAAGTCATCGCGGCTGAGAGTTTAAGTGCGGTCTGACTCGGGTCTGACTGTCTGACTGTCTGATTGACCTTAGAATAACCTTTGAAATCTTTGCAACGAAATCTGACTTCAAAGTGTACATTCTGAGTCTCTGAACACATTCTGAACACGCAAATTCAAGCAGCGGTCAGAATTATTCCCAATTTTCAGTCGATTTCAGTGCTTTCAGCGCGTTCAGATCAGTTCAGACGACTAAAGGTTTCCTGATGAGGTGAGTCGACATTGTCACGGATATGGGATGGCCTGGCCAAAATTTCGAGCCTACCTAGATATATTCATGCTAGTTGGACACTACTCACTGCCTCCACTGACGAAGCCGCTCTCGAGACAAGAGCTGTCTCAGATATCGCTTACTGGACTTGGTTCTGCAGCCGCAAGCAGTCAAAAAAAGGGAAAAATCAATACAAAATTAAGCATACCGCGCCACGGCTGATAGATAGGATGCATCTGCGCGACATTGCGACAGAGTATGCCACAGAAATGTTGAATTGCTATATTGTATGATGCTGGTTCATCGAGGACGCACTGGTCAGCAGCAAAGTCACAGCCGTCGTAGCGGATGAAGCTAAGTTGCGGGTGTGTCACGCGTCACTTTCCTCGATGAAGCTGTGAAGCTAACCGTGACATAGGTCACACACGAATCGACCTGAAGTTAAGGTCGTAATGGTACAGTATATTACAAGTACTTGGGTACAGATTACAGAAAGCACCTTGTTTGAAGAAGGACGTGAAGTAATAGTGGAAGCAACTTTCTTGAATGTTGAGGAGGACAGCCGATTTTAAAGTCTGGGTGGTTGCTCTGCCGCGACGCCGCGTTGAGCGCGAGCTGCCTTGGATTCCTCCTCCGTGGCGAGAATAATGTCGAACTTGAGCAGCTTGAAGGACGTGCCCTTTAAGAACCCGCGCTTCCGCGCCTCGCTCTCATCATTGACGTCTTGCAAATGCTGTTACAAATGACGTTAATATGTTATTTATTTGAAGGCCTTAAGGGACCCGACTGACCACAACCAAGGATTTCTTGACGCCGAAGACAGTGTCACTTTTGATGTACTTGTCGCCTTCCGGGTAGAGTGCAGTGATGAGTTTGCGGTAGCCGGGCGCCTCGACCATGAGATGGAGATGGCTTGGGCGCATGTTGTGTCTATTGAGGAGCAGCAATAGTTCGCCTACCGGGCCCTGTATGCCCACATTGGTCAGTATACGGGAGTAGATGACAAGACAGATGCCTACGTCGCCAGGGATAGGATACGGAACAGGGACCACGGCTCTGTACCCGTATTTTCCCTCTTTGTCACTGCGCAAACGACCACGACAGTCAGGCGCCTCCCTGGAGACGTACTGCGTATCGTAGAATCCTGGTAGCAGACATCAGTACAGCAGCTCCAATATCAACGCTGCTAACAGACCATATGCATCCGTCTCCCAAGTCTCTACCACGGCGTCCGGAATAGGCGACCCGTCTGTGCTGAGGATGCGACCTTCGACATACATATACTCCCCTTTGCCCTCGGATGCGATGGAATCACCCTGATTCACTACACCCTCCTTGTTAGTACGGCAGCTCTCAGTCATGATACGCTGACCGGAGCTCACAATCGGGGGCATCTTCTGTGAAGAACGGCCCAAGAACACTACTCTCCGTACCTTTCCCCACAGGTGGGTTATTTAGGGCATCCACAAGTGCCGATGCACCCAGTACATCGGAGAGAAGGATAAACTCCTGGCGGAGGGGCGTGCAGGTCTGTCCTGTCCTGGTCAAGAACTGCAGCGTGTTCATCCATTCCTCGGTGGTCAAGCTGCATTGTCACAGTAAGAATATGAGCGCCGATTTTGGTACGATCTGGTAGCGCACCTCGTCTCGTTAATGAAAGCGTGCAGGTGCGAGACAAGCTTTCCGATAACAAACTTATGTCGCCTGGAGGAAGTTCAGGCATGGACTGAGATCACAAACGTGGCACAGGCACTCACTCATTAGGGATGACTTCGTTCAACTTCACTATGTTCTCTGTGATGATCTCTGGCCTATCTGGGTACTGTTATGGGAGAGTCAGACATCGCACACTTCGTTCCGAGGATAGCCTGCGCAACTCACCGGGAGGTCCAGGGGAGGCGGGAAGAGGCCGTTGGACACAGCAGCTTTCACTTCTTGTTCAGCCATTGCAGTCGAGGGTAAGCTGGGATGAGGGAGCGCATTCCACCCATGGTCCGAGAGTTCTTATACCCCAGATCGTAGAGGTCATGCGCGATAATCGTCAGTAATCGACTCGCCGACTCGTGGTCGCGGAAGAGCGCGTTTACGCCCAATTTTGGTGCGGAAACTCTCATCTGTTAATAAATAGTTCACCTTGCTTGCGCTCGGACGGACACTTGGATATATCAAGAGCATTCTTTCATTTACTAAGCTGACTTGAAGTCTGATATCTAGTGCTCTTGCATCCGGCCAAAATCCAGTGCTTGCATGCGGTTCAACCTGGGTTCAACTGACGTCGATATCTTGCGCTGGCTAACATGGTGAAGCGTCTTTAAAAGGTCAAGTCGTCAATGAGCACAGAGCTCACCTTGACGTTGAGTGCTCGAAGAAAGGTGCAGCACCAGTTTTGTTGCTATCCCGGCGCCCGCTAATATCGAAGGTTCAGATAGGGCGCCGTGCAGCGGCAGTCGTGGCATCGAGTGCGAATAGTCGCGGGAGAGACGGAGTCGCAGGGAGTATGGACAGTCGATCAATGGGTATAAACATACAATGGTTCGGGTCTACGACGATTGGTCCAATGATTATTATACTGACACACAAACCCTGATGGAGATTCCAGGATTCGGCGGAATCTGCCAAGACCTGTAAAGCACAGCACTCCGTCTGATGAGCTTAGGTTAAGACCAAAAAGAGCATAACACTCACAACGACGCCTAATCTACTCCGTACAATTCGAACTCCCAAGGGAGTTTTTCTGCAGGTCCTGTCTCGCTGAACCATATTCTGCGGAGGCGGCAGTTCGCGTATATCTTCACATAGGCCACATGAGAGTAAGTTCCGCTGGGAAGCGCGTTGGACCGCGTATCATCTGGGGTGAATTGTTGGGGAGCGTGGTCGACGATGGAAACGTCAACGAGATCGACCGACGTAAATCGTCGGAGGAGGGGCGGAAGGTGCAGCGCGATTGTCGCCCATGATGTCAGCGGATTGGAAGAAGGGGACGGGAAAGACAGCGGGAGGTGAAGAAGTGGCGGGGAGGTGATTTTCAGCCTCGGTTGTTTCTAAGGAAGATGTAAGCCAGCATGATAAAAACGAGTGAGATAAAGCATCTGTCCTTGACATTTCACGACGAAGTCAGATGAAGAAGAGAATCCGCACCGACAGAGGACCGTGTAGGAGTGAGACGAGCAAGGAGATGTACCTGAAAAGTAGAACAGCGTACTACGCCCAACTTCCCTGCGTGGTCCACCAAGCCTACCTCAAAGCTCCATTCACGCCCAATATCGCGCATCTGGATATGTATCCAAGGGTGCTTCATCCCTAAGTCGCGACCCTTGCCATACCGCGCCGGACACTGGATGTATGTGCTCGGTAGTGTAGGTGATTGAATATGCAAAACTCTCTGGTCCAGCGTGTGCCCTCCGGGAGGTAACGATGTTAGCACAGCGGGGGATGGAGGGAGAGGCTCGGAAGATGTGTCGTGCAGGAGGTGAATAAACGAGTCTAAGGGAAGGAAGGGATCTGTATGCGTCGCGAAAAGACTCAGAGGATCGCTGCTCGAAGACGAGAATAGGGAAACAGTCCCAGGCTGGATAGATGCTGGAAACATCCTGCCAATGTCACCGACTGTGAGTTCGTCGGTGGAAGGACTGAACAAGATCGGTTTTCTGAAGTACTTGTCGGGAGAGACAAGACGCCGCGTCGAGTTTTGTGCCGCCAAGTGTGCCGCGGCCGATCTTCTTCATTTTCCCTTGCGATGGGCCATCGTTTGCCTCCAACCTGGCAATGAACGTTTGGTAAGTTCTATGCGCTCGGGACAGTCGACAGCGCCAAGAAGACGCGTTTCTACTCGACCACCGGTATCCTTATTTTCAAATGTATGATATTCCAAAATATGCAGCAATGTCAGGGTATACCAGATGTCCCAATGACCCAAGCAGAGAGAGAGGTGCCCCAAAAAATAAGTTCCGAAGAGATAAAGAAACAAGACACGCACGCCTCAACGGCGGTTCAAAGCGTTCCGACAGCGAGACTGAGGACAAGCATGAGCGCGACGCCGAACATGTCTCGGCGGCTGATCGTGGTCGCGCCGTTGATGGTAGTCTCGTCCGAGAACGCGATGCTGGGCGTGTTGGCCGTCGAGTTCGCACCGTACACATAGGAGGTCATGTTCGCGCTGGGTTGCTGGGGGTCCGCGCATTTGACTGATACGGATGACACAAATGCGGAGAAATGGCCTGTCGCAGCTTTAAGTATGCATCGCCATTGTTACGACGATGCGGTACTCACCGGCTTTGACGTAGTCAGGGTCAGTCCAGTCGATCATACCTGCTCGACGACATCAGAGTGCATAACGAGTACGCGAAAAATGCGATGGCTTACCTCCAGCCCATTGCACAGTGCCGGGTGCAGACGAGTTGATACCGGCAGGCCAGAGACTGCAATGTACAGGTTTCAGCTTGGTACAGGAAAGATTGCACGAGTACATACCTAAGCTGAATTCGAGACGGTGTGTCCGGGTACATGCTAGCCCCCGTAGATTTGTCGATGGTGTCCGCACGTTGGATGGTGCGTACATTATTCCCGTCGACCAAGAACGACAAGGTATCAGGCTGCCAGTCGATCGTGTATTCGTGGTAGTTCGAGGATGTGTCCTGTAGATTGCTTGTCGTAGCTCCGTTCGACGTCGCCGCTATCAGGACTGGTTAGATGGCGCAAAGTTTAGTAAGTGAGAATATGTACGGATGTTCCCTTGCCAAAAGTAGTTCGTCTGTCCTTCAGAGATCTTGTTTCCGGGAAATTCCCAGTCAATCTCATCTTTGATAGACGACATCGTGATGAACGCCGTGACGACCCCGACCCAGCGTCCAGTTTTCACTGGGAGCGGAAACGTCAATATCCACCCCGGCGAGGCCGAATGCAAGGGACTTACTTCTCGCCGTGACTGTTCCGTAATGCATGTAGCGCGTGGAAGAAAGACGCGTGCCGCCGTTATCTTCAGTGAGGAGGAGTACGAGTTCGCCCCCAGAAGTGTTGGTGTTCATGATATTGCCTTTATCAACGACCCAGTCGTAGGCTGAGGCATTCCCGCCAAAGTAGGTCGCATTGCTCAATATGCGAGAGTTATCAGCGAACGTGTGCTGGAAAATAGATGAAGATGAGAACTCGTTTGCGAAAACAATGTACCGTGGAATTTACGTTGGCGCTTTGGCATATAGGATTGGGCATGCACGAAGTGAGCGACTTGGAGGCCAGAGGGTTGCATCCTCCGAGACAGAACTATAGATATCGAATCAGTCGGCGAGAACCTGACACTGTGGTTCAGTGTTTCCCGGGCCCTTCTAGAACGCCGTCCATAGTGGAGAACTGCCTGCTCACGTTTCCGTCACCACAAAATCCAAATTCACCTACATGCATAGATTCATTAATTTAGCTGGCGCCACGGATGAAAATGATGTCCTATGCGTACTACAGCATGGAGCATCGCTAGAGCACGGCGATGTGACGTTACTGTACAAGATATAGCGCACATCAGTATCTCTGAAACCAGAATGCAAACTGGGAAGGTGGCTGACCATGTTTGACCACCCTGGGCAGCGACACCCGCGATGAAAAGCGGTAACAGGGCGAGAATGTTGAGCATTGTTCTGGGTATAATGCGAAAACGCAACGAAAACGAGGGAAGTATTCAAGGAGTGTGATGAGGTTTATGTAGGAAAAGAAATGGCGCGGGGTTCTTGTGAAATGTGACGGCGGTAACGAAGGACGCGTCGGGGCAACGTGATCGCAGACTAGATCCGTGAGTTTTCCCACGGTGGGTCTGGGGACTGGCTGGGGCGGTCGCCAGAGTCTGGTGGTTCTGAACACAATATTGGACAGTCAACGACCGTCGACGCGCCAACTTGCTCGACGTCCTTGACTCCTACCACTACAAAATGGCACCGTTCAAAGCACCGCAACCAGATGGAAAACAGAAAAGTCTCATGTCGTTCTTCGGAAAGGCCCCAAGCAAACCCGCCGCAGCTAGCACAAAGACTCCTGCGCCCACAAACGCGTCGAAACATCGAAGCACGCCTTCCGCGGGCTCGTCCAGTGCACTACGTACGCCAGAGTCGAAGGGCAAAGATGACAGGGCCCTCAACTCATCAGCGGTGGCGAGTCCCAAGTCTTCAGACGCAGGGAGCAGCACCAAAGATACGCCGCCCACCAGCGACGCAATCGACGTGGACATGATGTCTGCGGACGAGGATGAGGACGCGAAGAAGCGCGCTCCAGCGAAGTCTGTGAGTACATCTCGTTGTTTGACGCGTGTAAACGCGTGCAGAAAGAGGTATTGATGATGTCCTGCCGTAGACGCGCGTCAAGCGCAAGATAGTGGTTGAAGACTCGGACGATGATCTCGAGGCATCGCGCGTCAAAAAGAAACCCTCTAACTACAAGGAGGCCTCTCCGGAGCGGAAAGGTTGGCAATGCACAAAGTAATTTGAAACACCCGCTTACCCTCGGATGCAGGAAAGAAGCCACGAGTGTCCGCCATCTTCTCAGACGATGACGAGGATGAAGACATGACGACCTCCTCATTCTCCAAGAGGCTCACGCACTTCAAGAAATCGCCAGCCAAATGTATACATCTTTGCTTATAATGTTTGCCCAAATTTCTCACTCGTCATGACTTATCTTCAGCTGGCCATTCCCGCTCTACCTCTGCTGCGTCTGCGGATGACGACGACTTCATCGTCCCGTCTGACTCTGAGATGACGACAGCTTCGCGTCCGTCCTCCCGCTTATCGCATCGCTCGTCTGCAATGGACTCGGATGACTCCGACGAAGACAGACCTAAGAAGAAAAAGACAGCCCCGCGTCCAACCGCGAAGAAGCATGCGTCCGGTAGCGGTGGCGGCTCAACGGCTGGTACAGGCAACTTCTCGTTGTTGACTCAGGCGGAGCAGCGAGAGCAGGGGAAGAAGAACGAGAAGAAGGCTACCGAGGACCCATTCGGGTTCCTTGTCGACGTCCGGGACGTGGGTAGCTTTATCATTTCTGGCGATGAGTTATACTGAAGTGTTTGCGATTGCAGAAAGATGGTGTTAAGCCAGGTCAGCCGGGCTACGATCCGCGTACCTTGTACATTCCCAAGAAGGCTTGGGCTGAGTTCACGCCGTTTGAAAAGCAGGTGCGAGCGATGTCTTAGTTTGTTCACGCTCGCCGATAACTAATTTATTGGGCATCCCCAAGTTCTGGGAGGTTGGTGCATCACTTTGCAGCCCGGATTTGCCCTAACGCCTTTTACATCCAGATTAAGCAGAACCATTTCGATACCGTCCTGTTCTTCCAAAAAGGGTACGTCTTGCTGTCGCTTTATGCTGTCTTTGACTGAGAATGTTTTCAGGAAATTCTTGGAAGTGCGGATAATCTCACACTACATGCGTTGCATATATTGACACACCCTTGAAGTTATACGAGGACGATGCGCGTATTGGTCACCAGGAGTTTGATTTAAAACTAACGCAGCGAGTCAAGATGTCCATGGTATGTCACTATCATATTCACTGCTTTTCCTGACACTGAAGGTCGGCTATAGGTGGGAGTGCCCGAGATGTCTTTCAACTTCTGGGCTGCGTAAGTTGTTTCAGCTTATCTCATCTGTTTCCCAAGCTTATTCTCTGAACTCGTGGGTGTCAGCAAGTTTCTTGGGAAAGGTTTGCTACTTTTCTTCCCGTTATGATTGTTGGAATGAGAACCTAACGTGTTCACAGGTTACAAGGTGGGACGCGTTGATCAAGCTGAAACAGCACTGGGTGCAGAGATGCGTATCGCCGCGGATAAAGTCAAAGGGACGAAAGCTCGTGCCGAGGATAAGGGCAAGGAGAAGATTGTCCGCCGGTCAGTAGTGGTATACTCGTTATTCCTACTTACTTCTTGACAATGCCTTTCCCCTGAATTACAGCGAACTCAATAAGGTTTACACCAACGGGACCCTCGTCGACGAAGAACTGCTCACGGACGAGCAAGCCGGACACTGCATGTCGCTGCGCGAGGTTGACGAGGATGGAAATAGTAGCTTCGGGGTCTGTGTTCTGGACAGTGCAACCTCGGAGTTTCAGCTTAGCGCTTTCGAAGACGATGTATGCCGCACGAAACTGGAGACGCTCATCCGGCAATTGCGAGTGAAGGAAATCATATTCATGAAGGTATTGATGTAGCAGTATGAGTGACTGATCTGCAGTTCTGACGCTCGGCGTTTGCAGGGAAATCTGACAGTGGCGACGACGCGTCTTTTGAAGGCCATTCTTCCTGCGGCCTGCTTATGGACGAGCCTTCGCGAGAGTGAAGGGTTTGGGTTTGAGCAGACGTTGAAAGAATTGAATGCCATGTATAGTCAAGGGGACGACGAAGTCATGGACGATGATGACGTCGAGCTCATCGAGGAAGTCCCTCAGAGTATCCGGGATATGGTCGGGTGTCGCGATGCGATGGAGGCCCTTGGGTCCATGGTGTGGTAAGAAAGTACTCTTCGGCATCTTGCCTCGACGCTAACGACGGTGGTACTTTAGGTACCTTCGCCAACTTAATATCGACAAGGACATCATGAGCATGAAGAATTTCAACATCTATGATCCTATGAAGAAAGGGCAAGGTCTCGTTCTCGACGGGCAGACGCTAGCGCACATTGAGGTAGGCGCGTTTGATTGGGAACAAATGTTTCATACTTGACACTTCGTGCGCACACTAGGTGTTGCTCAACAACGAAGGAACTGCAGATGGATCATTACTCAAACTCCTAGAACGCGCAGTCACGCCCTTTGGTACCTTCAACTGTGTTCGTCTTTCAAGAAGATTCGCTGAATTATCGTCCCTAGGGAAGCGTCTTTTCCGCATCTGGTTATGTATGCCTTTACGGGAGGCGGCAGATATAAACGCGCGGTATGACATGTACCAATGCACCATGCAACTATCACTCATTACAGTTTAGACTTGATGCGGTTCAAGATATCATGAACCACCCTACTTTCGAGGCTGACTTTGCTAACGTCGCCAAAGGCTTGCCCGATCTCGAGCGTATCGTTTCCCGCATTCATGCCAAGAACTGCAAAGTCAAGGATTTCTTGAAGGTTTTGAAGGTGAGAGTTATCAATTCGCCTCCTGGCTCACCGCTGAATAAGTCGGCTGTAGGCGTTTGGAAAGCTCTCCAATGGAATCAAGACATTGGCGACTACCTCCGAAGACTTCAAATCGAAAACTATTCTAGGGTTGCTGAGATCCGCCCCCGACTTGTCGCCCAATATCAAGCATGTGCAGGCTATGTATCTTGAGCACGATGACGACGCTAAAGGTGTGTAACTTGTCTGCTCTGCACGCCTCGCGGAACTGAGGGTTCTGGGTCCAGGCGATGAGCTATTACCTCGAGATGGAAAGGATAAGGCCTATGACGATATCATGGAGGAAATTCATGAATTGGAAAAAGAGCTCGACGGTGAACTCAAGAAAATGAAAAACAAGCTCGGGTAGGAACCGTCCCTAATTCTTGAGGTGTCTGCGAGAATCGCTGATGGCTCGCTATGACTAGATGCAAAGATTTGAGTTACTGGCATAGCGCGCAAGGCAACAAGGTATGGTCGTCGAGGGAAGCTTTCTCCGCAGTGTCATTGACCCTTCTCAAGGAAATTTATCTCGTCCAGACGAAGCCCGGAATGAAAGGCGTTCCCAAGGACTGGATAAAGAGCGGGGGTACCAAGGTGCACCTGGTTCCCCTCTCCCTCGTAGACACACTAACGTGTGCATTGCCTAGGCTCTCAACCGCTGGGTAGTTCCCTCCTTGCAAACGACTGTGCGCAGTCTCAAAGAAGCTCGAGAGAACCGCAATTCAGCCATTAAATCATTCAAGTACCGCGTCTTCGACGAGTTCGATGCTGATCGTTCAGTTTGGCTCCGTGCTATCCGTGTTTTCGCAGAGCTCGACTGTCTGTTCAGTCTGGCCAAGTCGTCTTCTGCCATCGGGGAACCGGCATGCAGGCCAGAATTCGTCGAAGGCGACTCAGCATGGTTTGAATTCCAGGCGCTCAGGCATCCGGCACTATCAGCGAGGCCAGGTGGTAGTGACTTCATTCCCAACGATGTGAAGTTGGGAGGTGATAAGGGGAGAATTGCTCTGTTGACTGGTATGTGCTTGCGCAATCTACACTTCCGGTTGAATGCTGAACTGTTATCTACTTAGGTCCTAACATGGGGTAAGCGTTTTCTCTCATTGATCCGTTCAACTGCTCAAGTCATGTCCATACAACAGAGGCAAATCCACTGTAAGCAAATTTGTGTCCTCGAAAACAATAACACGTCTAATATCTCTGGCTAGGTGATGCGCATGACCGCCGCCGGTGTTGTGCGTATTTTCTGGCCATAAGCTGTCTTGGACCTCAATTAACATATCTTTAGATTATGGCCCAGCTCGGAATGCTAGTACCCGCTGAACGTGCTCGGTATGTACTCTCTGGTGTGCTCTCCGCAGAATATTGACTATCTCAACAGATTGTGTCCGGTGGATGCTATTCTTACGCGGATGGGAGCCTATGACAATATGTTCTCTAACGCGAGCACCTTCAAAGTCGAACTTGACGAATGGTACATTATAGCCCTTTTCGTTCATCTTTGTGTCGACTTAATCCCCTTATCGACGTAGCTGCAAAATCTTGCGCGACGCGACGCCCAAGTCCCTTGTTATTCTCGATGGTGAGTACAGCTCTGCACATTCTTAGTTATTTACGGCGCCTGAAGTGTACACCGTAGAGCTTGGTCGAGGTACTTCGACATATGTACGTGCATTTCGAGCCATTGATCCTGGTATACCAGCCTAATATCTTTCCCATAGGACGGCATGGCAATCGCAGGCGTGCGTGACCACTTTTCAGAGTAATGGGTACATGCAACGTGGACTAACTTCAAGGTTTTCTACAGGCTGTTCTGCACCAGCTTGCGACCCACACCTTGCCACTGTCGTTCTTCGCTACACATTATGGCTCCCTCACAGACGATTTCGCCTATCATCCGAATATCAGAAACATGCACATGGCCACCCTTGTTGACGACGAGAAACGAGAGGTGAGCAATTGAATCCCTAGAATGTTCACCACTGCTGATTGTGTGCGTAGCTTGTCTTCCTGTACAAGCTTGTCGAGGGTGTTGCCGCCTCTTCTTTTGGCACCCACGTCGCGAACCTCGCCGGGGTCCCTATGGATGTCGTCAAGCGCGCAGAAATCGTGTCCGATGACTTTGCCCGAAAATTCAAGGAGAAGCTGGAGGACAAACAGAAGAAGGCTGCGACCCACAAGCTGCCTCTCGTCGCACAGGCCGACTTTGCATATTTGTATGGCATCGCGACGGGGAAAATCGCCATGCCGGAGGACCCAGTGAGGCAACGGGAAGTCCTAAGGAGGTTGAAGGGTACCGTTCGCAAATACGTTCAAGGCTAGTAGGGATGTGTTGGGTGCCGTTTCCTCCCTCATGCTTCATGTTTCGGAGTTCCAGTCTATCTTGCCCGCTTTCGATATCGATACCACTGCAAATAATTGTACTTATCCTTCCTGTTAATTCCATTTGTAATCCCTCTCACTGTCAGGCTGGTCGTGCGTGCTATTTCTTTATAGCATGTTTACAGAATCCGCTGCCGCTCAACTTGTTATACCCGAACATTCTCCTGGGCGCCTTGTTCCTCCTCCCCACCACATGGGACTACATATCAATCCCGTGGTTCTGTGTACACAAACCATGTAAAATCTTCTATCGCTGCTGCATCTCGTTCCTCCGTTTGGCGATTGTATAAACTGTGAACTTTCCTGTTTCTCAATGGGATCTCACGGAGACCGCCCCCATCCCACCAATTGGCTCGAACGACCAGATCTCATTATCCACAATGTCCGCATTCCCTACAAGGACACAGATGGGCTTTGGGTCATCAAATGCAGAGGAGGGCGGGTTTGGAGTGTTAAGCCGAACCATAACTTCCGAGAGGGGCCTATATCCATCGCATCTACACGAGTGGTAGATGGAAAGGGAGGACTGTTGCTGCCCTCGTATGTCCACTGCGCGCTTGTTTGCAGCCCTTGCTTTATAGCTAATCATTCCGACAGATTGTGCCACGCCCACATTCATCTAGATAAATGCTTCATTCTCGACGAATGCGAGCCACTCGTGTCAGGGTAAATCTCCAAACGTTGCCCAGGGCCCGAGAATCAATCACATCGTGCTTTAGGACATTCTCCGAAGCCATGGAGGTTACCAAGAAAGCGAAAGCCAAATTTCATCAACGGAGGGAAGACCTCTACGCCCGGGGCCACAGAATAATCACCGAAAGCCTGGAATATGGGGTTACATCCATACGTGCCCACGTCGAGATCGACAAAGTGGTCCGATTTGCGTGTCTCGACGTCGCTTTGAAGCTTGCCGATGAGTGGAAGGGCTCGTGTGACGTCCAGATATGCGGTAAATATGTCTACGATCGGCCCCCGTCCGACTGTTATGCTGAAGATCAAATCCACAGCCTTCGCCCAAGAGGCCCTTTTCGACCGTCCGAAGGACGATATTCCGACGGACAACTTTGCGCTGCTGAAAATGGCGTGTGCGAGAGACGGCGTCATGGTCGTCGGCTCTGCGCCATACGTTGAGCCCACGATAAAGCAGGCTAAGCAAAATATCGACCTCATACTTGACCTCTCGATGGAACGCGGCATCCACGCGGACTTCCACCTCGACTACAACCTCGATCCCAAGTCCGAACCGCTCATCTACCATGTTGTTGACCGCGTGCGCGCACGCAAATGGGGCGGCCTCCTCAAGATACCCTGCCTGACTTCCACAGAAATGCACGTCACTATTGGGCACGCGACGCGGCTCACGTTGTTCTCGCCAGACGAGTGGCGCGACCTCCAGGCCCGGATTGGCTCTCTGCCGATCAGCATCGTGGGGCTGCCGCAGAGCGACATGTATATGATGGGCCGCAGTAGCGCGCCTCTGGGAGCCCCGCGCGGGACCTTGCGCATACCGCAATTGGCCGCGGAGCACGGGATTAACGCGGCTATGAGCGTCAACAACATCGAGAATGCGTTCACTCCGCAAGGCTCACTGGACCCGCTGACGTTGTGCAGTCTAGGAGTGGGTGTTTTCCAGTCTGGCAGGCCCGCAGACTTGGACGTTCTCTTGGTATGGCCTTCGAGTGGCTACTCCTCGCCCGCTGTACATCTGACGCCTTTTATCCAGCGCTCGGTGACCTTGACCGCGAAACGTGCTATTGGCCTGCATAATATACCGGACCAGCTGCATCCAGCTAAACGTGAGCGGGCGGACTTCGTCATTATTCACAACGCCACATCGTTGCAGTCGGCCGTGCTCAATCCCAGTTTCGACCGCACGACCATCTTCGCAGGTAAGGTCGTCGCATATCAGCACTCCATGCGGTGGAACGTGCGACGAAATGCTGAAATTAAAGAGTCTCGTGTTAAACGAATGTGGATGGCGATTTGGGGATGAATAAATGCCGTTTTTCTCTATCCACATATTAGAGCAAACGTTTACCGGAGGCTTCCCCCTTGAAGTAAGCCTGATTCAACATCATCATCGCGCTCATGCGTTTTCACAGCGTAATGACTAGACAAAGGGTGGAACAGGATCCACGTGCCTGTGCGACATCCATTGTTCGTGTGCATATAAAGGGGACGTCCGCAATGCCAACGATGACTGTGTCTTTCTCTCACCCACCATGACCCAACCCGAACCATCCTCCCCTCCGCACCAGGTATCGTCCACGGCTACAGACGCGAAAGACTCACGAGTGCACGATCGACTTGTCAGACACTTCGAAAGCCACCCCCTTCGCGACTTCCAAAACGCGGCCGAACTGATGACCGTGACCCATGAGGCTTACAAGGGTGGGTCCTCTTCATCTAGTATCATCCTGCGGACCACTCGAGTTGCTGATACTCTGCTTTCGCAGCGCACAGAAGTGTGTACGAGGGCCACGGGTACATCCACGGCGATGTCAGCGACCAAACCGTTACTCTGACGATCCAGGATGGCGTCCGCGGTGACGCTCTCATTGACTTGGATTGCGGGAAGAACTTTACCTACGTCGACGTCCTGAAAAGCACGGACGTCTTCAAGGACATCCTCTCGGACGGTATCACGATGGACAGTGGCAAGGCCAATGCTACGAATAGCGAGACGGATGCTGAGTTGGCAAGCATGTTGCGGTTTTTCGGTATGTAGATATGTGAACCCCACCCACTTCGAGCATATACGACGCTCGCAGGTCGCCAATACAACCTTTCCGCGTTACTCGTTCAAGGAGAAACTAGACCAATCCTTTCCGGCGTCGGGTAAATTGTATGTACAGGTCTACAGCACGTTCCGCCTCTTTATGCTCACGAATGATCAACCTGCGCTAACGAAGTATAGTTAGATGAACTTGAATCCCTCGACTCGATGAGCCTCAATTGCATATTATCCTCTGCACCCTGCTCCTCAGGGTCATCATCCGGAGTCTCTTCCTTCGGCTTGGACGAGTCAAGTATGGCGAGATCGACCGCGGTGTCCTTCAGGAACGACGCTATACCACCCTCGTTGACCTCTTTCTTGAGGGACGGATATAGCTCTTGCACCGCGGCGTAGATACGGCTCCGTGCGAGCATCCCGACAAGCCCGAAGGGCGATAGCGGTTTGCTCCCTGGATTGCAAAGAAATCAGCACATTGCTGCGTAAAGATATTCACAGAAAGACTTGGGAAACGCACCAAATAGTAAGGCGATCAGAGGCCATCCAAATATCAACGCGAAAACGCCATCCGCAGAACTGAAAACACCTCCGAGGGAAGCCAAACCTGAGAGTACCGTATGTTCCTGGTAATCCTCCATGTACAGTATCTCAGACGCGTCAAAATCGGCGTAGATCGTTAATGACGCAGTATTGTCCGGAAAGGCCCCGATCGCAGGGAAAGTATTGACTGTGCCGGCACTGTTAGTATGCATTGAACGTGACATTCGGCTTTAATTACTACCAAGCGAGTACTAGTAGATATTGAACTCCGCGTGCTTCTTTAGGTGACTCCTATGACATTATTTATCGGCAAATATTCTGAGTCTGAAGTCGGGCTAGGCGGTGAGACGTCGTCGGTCTGTAGTCCGAGGTTTTCGCCATGTGGCCAAGTCATACTGTACCATTACGACCACAACTTCGTCACGCGTCCCAAGGACACCTGAAGTGAAGCTATTTCGCGCGACTGTCACGCGTGATTTCGGTCTGTGAAGTGAAGGAGTGACATTATTGTAGGTAGTAGGGAAAAACTGAGAAAAACGGTCTAATGACGCCAAAATTCGGTGTACTGCTTATTTGCAGTGCGGCGCCTCTTAGCACCATGGCCCTCTTCAACCACCGGAGCGTCATCCTGACCTCTTCCCAAGTCATCAGCCTCCACCTCGCCACCCTCGTAATACACCTCCGATAAGTTATACATTACCAGTCTGCCGTTCTCGTCCCGCTGGTATCCATCCAGTGATGCCTGGCTAGTATGCACCGAGGCAGCTTGAGTGTCCTCAAGAACGATGTTGAGGGGTACTCCAGCATCGTCACCATCGTCCTCGTCATCTTCTTTGTCCTCGTCGAAAGGGGATTCGTCCTCAACTAGCTGCGAGTCTGTACTGTCGGCTGTACTA